>JAMALC010000009.1:0-258946 GCA_023628275.1 Rhodotorula sp. M30-05A-2 | reverse complement strand
CGGAAACAGGAACGTCAAGGGCCCGGTCCGTGAGAACGACATCCTCGCTCTCCTCGAGTCCGAGCGTGAGGCCCGGTGCGTATACCTCCCCCTTCTCTCTGAAAAAATGCCGTGGCGAAGGAACTGACCCGACATCTGCCACCGACAGCCGCCTCCGCTAAGCGATTTCCTGGCCTTGGTGTACCCTCCTCCGTGTCCGAAATGTCACAGTTTCGACTCTAATCACTGCCCTCCGATACGCAACTGTGGTGTGTGAGGTTGTCTCTGCGCTCGCTCTCGCCTTGCTACCCCGCCAATGCGCGTCGCCGGGGGTTCTTATCGACAAGCGTGAAAGGGCGGGAAAAGGGGCGGGCGCGATCCGGCCGGCGCAGCTGAACGAGGTGGTTCGAGGACGCTGTGGGAGCGGTCTAATATCCGGGCCGGGACAGGAGAATGAGAGCGGAGAGCGGAGAGATCATCGAGGCTCGCTTTCGGATGCGGCCGCTTTACTCTGCTCACGGACACACACGGCACTTTCGGTGCATCCGAGAGAGAAAGAGCTTGATGTCCCGCCAGAAGCATTCGCTTTACCTTGTTCGACTTCTGCGAGCCCGCCTCGATGGTCCCCTCGGCTCTGAGGGTTCGTGTGGAGCTGCTTTCTTCCTTCCATTCCCACCCGTCTCCAGACGCGCCAGAAAGGAACGCTACCACAGACAGAACGATATGCCCATCTTCCCTGCTTCTGCTACCCTGGCCTGGAAAGCCGGCGCCCTGCTCAGTACGTTCCCTCGTCATCACCACTTCCAAAGGCGCTTCATCAAGAAGGGAGACCCAGGTCTTCCGGACCTTCGCGGATCGCTGAATGGGACGGACTGTGTGAACGTACAGCCTCGAGCGGGATCATGGCCGGCGCGTTTGGAGCGCATGCGCTCGCGCCGAGGTTGGGAGACAAGGCCGCGACTTGGGTGAGGGGGACCCGTCCTCTTGCTTTGCTGCTAGATTCATCGAGGCGGCCCGCGAGATGGCCTAGCTCATAGCCCGCGTAATTTTCCTCACAGGGCATGGCGAGTCAATACATGATCTTTAACGGCAGTGCGTCGCTCTTTTTTCCCAGACGGACGGACGCATGTCGTTCCTCTCCCTCCAACAGGTCGGAGACTGACTGGCATGGGCTGGATTTTTCCGGCGCGCACAGTCGGACTCCTCGCCATCTCGCAACATCCGGTCTATGCCAAGCGCCTCGCGACGCCGCTGATCATCGCAGGGACGACGCTCTTCTCCGGTTCGATCTTTGCTTTGCTGCTTTACCGCGAGAGGTACGTCAGGAGTTGACCCCACTCCATGCTCTGAGTCTCGATGTATGCACACCGATAACTGAAACACTCATCGCTTCTCGATCTGGGTGTTGGTCCTGATAGGATGGGCGCCTTGACCAAGATTGTCGGTCCTTCCACACCCGTCGGAGGCGTCCTCATGATCGCAGGCTACTTGAGCTTGGTGCGTATTGCCAAAATCTGATCGGCGTCTCTGTACCGCTTCGGCTCGGGAAGAGCTGAGCGGCGGCTGATAGGAGTCGATTTCGTGGAACACACAGCTCTTCTAGACGTCTACGCCGGCATTTGCACGCCGCCGAGGAAGACACGCAGGCAGCCGAGAGGAGTTCTTCTTTTGTTGTACTATCGATTGCATCACCGCTCATTCATCCGCAACCGCTCCGAGCGCTCGCTCGCTCGCGAAGCTTTCCTCCTGGTTTGCGTCGTCACCCACTGTTCAGCTCTCCCGCCTGACGCTCGGCCTCCTCGACACCTGCACCAACCTTTCGCAGGCCGACTTGCCTCCATCCGAAGCTCTTTTCGCGAGGCTAGCGCCACTTTTCGCCGCCGTCCAGCGGGAGGAGTCGTCGTGCTTTCAGCCTGCCCCGATTGCCTTTCCCTCGCCGCTCTCCTTTCGACTTTGCTGGACATCGTTCTATTGAGCTACCACACGGATTGTCTCGGGATGATTGCTGATGTTGTCACGAGGCCGCAAATTTCGGTGAGGGGGTCACGTCTCTTCCTGCCAAACCTCTTCGAAGCGGTCTCTTAGCCCGCACGCATCGCTGACGTTTACTGCTCGAACGCTGCCGCCCCGACACAGTTCATGGCGAGCCAGTACGTGCTGGTTCTGACCAGCAGTGCGTCGGTTTTTCCTACGGAGGACAAACATGTCGGCCCTTTCACCCGAGGTGCAAACCAGGTCAGACTGACTGAAATGCCTTGTCCGGCGCGCGCACAGGCGGAATCTTTGATCGACCTTGCGCCTGCAAACTTTCGCGCTTGCCGGTCTACGCCAAGCGCCTCGCCGCTCATCATCGCAGGGACAACTCTCTTCTCCGAGTCGATCTTTGCTTTGCTGCTTTACCGCCGAAGGTACGTCAGGAGTTGACCCGGACTACATGCTCTGAGTCTGAATGTATGCGCACCAATGACTGAAACACTCACTGCTTCTGCGACGTGAGCTCGACCTGACAGGACGGGCGCCCTTACCAAGATTGTCGGACCTTCCACCCCAGTCGGAGGCGTCCTCACAATTGCAGGATATCTGAGCTTGGTGCGTCTCGCCAGAATCTGATCGGCCTCTCTGTACCGCTTGGCTCGCAAGGAGCTGAACATTGGCTGATAACGATGAGGCGTCGGGATGCACAGCTCTTCTAGACGTCTACATCGGCATTTGCACGCTGCCAAGAAGGACACGCAGCTCGCCGAGCAAGGTTCTCGTTTTCTTGTACTATCGATTGCGTCGCCGCTCTTTCATTACGCCTTCACCGCGAACGCTCGCTTGCGAAGCTTCCGGTTGGTCTACGCGCCGCCCGCCGCCCGGCTCCCCCGCCCCGACGCATGGCTTCCTCGAAACCTACGCAACCCTTGGTACGCCGACGCCGCTACTCTCGAAGCTCCCCCGCAAGGCTACCGCCACTTTCGCCGCCTTTAGCAGGAGCAGGTGTCATGCTTTCAACCGCCGACGGACTACCTTTCCCTCGCCGCTCTCCTTTTGACGACTTTGCTTCGATGATACTCTGCCAAGCTCACACAGGTGGTCTCGAAGCGACTGCTCGGGGTGGTGACAAGGCCGCAACTTTCGGTGAGGGGGTCACGTCTCTTTGCTGCCAAACCTCATCGAAGCGGCCTCGCAACGCGTCCGCGGTAGCTGACGTTTTCAGCTGCCCTGCTAACTCCTCACAGGGCATGGCGATCGGTGACAGAGTTGTCAACAGCAGTGCGTCGTCTTTTCCCCCAAGCGGACGCATGTCGTTTCTCTCCACACACGAAAGGAGGTTGGGACTAACTGACATAGCTTCATGTCATGCAAGACGCACAGTCGGACTCTTGACCATCTCGCAACATCCGACCTACGCCAAGCGACTGGCGACGCCGCTCATCATAGCAGGGACGACCCTGTTCTCAGGCTGAATCTTCGCTTTGCTCCTCTACCGCGAAAGGTGCGTCAGGAGCTGAGCCCAGTGCATGCTCTGAGTGTCAGTGCATGCGCCGATGACTGAAGCCTCCTCACTGCTCATGTGAACGGGTCTCCTGACAGGAGGGGCGCCGTGGCCAAGATCGTCTGACCTTGCACACCGGTCGGAGGCGTCATTATGATCGCAGGAGACTTGAGTCTGGTGCGTCTTGATTACCATAACTGTGGATCTGATCGGTCCCTATGCAGGCCTCGAAGGGTGCTGAGCGGTGGCTGATGCTCGTCAGGCTCTACGGACGCACAGCTCTTCTAGAAGACTTGTCGAAGGTTTCCGCTGCTACGACAAGCAGCCATCCTAAAAAGGACGTACTACCGGTTGCATCGCCGCACATTTACCGCTCCTCCGCTGCGAGGAAAAAACCGCCCGGGAAGCGTCCTGTTGATCTCCTGCTTGACGTTGCTTGACGCCTTTCTGCCTCGAGCAGCGCGCCAGCCTTCGTTGAGCCGATCTGCTGTTCTTCGCTAGTTGCCCGACGGAATTGCCGTCCTACACTTCAGGCGAGAGAGAGCGTGTGCTTGCGCTTCCGCTCCGTACCATGCTTGCCCTGCGCTGCTTCTCTGTGCTTTCGAGGCTTTACTCAACGGTAAGCCGCCGGCCTCGTATACGTGCGCTCTCTCCCGGGTACTAGTCACAGTGAGGAAACAGAGATTGCACACAACACAAGGGAAAGCTAGCAGAGAGGGTATAGGCGGGAACGACGAAACGGATCAACAATGGGGAGAAGGGGCTGCACTACGCTTCGTGCTCGGCGTTCTCCTTCTCGGCTTTGGCGGCCTGTACGCAATCTACCGTGTCAGCCCCCTGCTGTGAGGATGGGCACGGAGCGATGACGATGACGACGCACCGCGTAGAGTTTGCTGATCTTCTTCCTGCGCAGCTTCGAGTTCAGGGTGGGGAACTCCTTCTTCAGGCGGGCATCCTCGCGCTGTACGTGGTATCAAACAGCTTCGTAAGCCCGGAGTCGGAGCCATGCCCTGGCCATCGGGACTCCCAGCGTGGAAAGATTGCACGTACCGTCCGAAAGTCTTGCCAAGGCGCGTACGGCGGGATCCTGCGGGCGGGGAACAACGGCGTCGGAGGTCAGCTTAGACAAGTCAGATCCGTTCGATGAGCTCGAGCGCACGGTCCGAGGGCTGCCGACGCCTTTTTCGTAGTGGAAGGAGCTAGGGGAAGAAATGTCAAAAGCAATCAGCGCGCTTGCTCGCTCGTAGGGCGTCGAGGGCAAGGGAACGTGCGGAGACTCACAAGACTTGGTCCTAGCCATCTTGACTTTGTGTTTTGGAGGTGCGAACAGTGTAGGTAGGAGCTTTTGAGGTCTGAGCGGGCGAGGCTGAGCGAAACAGGGACAGCAGGCAACAGGCGCGAGCACGAGCCGGTTCGTCAGTCCTTGCTGGTGTCTGAAACTATTGGAGACGCGTCTTTCGCTCACCGTGTGACGAGGAAGTGCGAGTAGGGAGTCGGTGCGGAGTGAGGAGAAGGAGGGAAAGAGGCGGCGACGCGACTCGGCGACCAAAACCGAGTTTGACATTGGGAGTGTGCACGAGCCTAGGTCTCTCTCTACACGGCCTCGGGGCGCTTTCCGCTGCACTCAGACTGTTTCTGAGGGTATATTACACGTGTCTGAACCGTGAAACTCTCAGTCCGAGTGGGTGAAAGCATCGACCTAGGCGATTTTCCTCGCCTCGTCGTTTCCTGCTCTCGCCTCCCTCTCTTCATCGCCTCACTGCGCTCGGACCGACGTCAGTCTGCGCCACTTCAAAGTCTTCTGTGAGTCGCATCCAGTCCAGCGCACAGCGACTGCTGTAGACCCCGTCTGCACACCTTGACGGCGAGCTCACACCTTCGGCTTGTCCGCGGCTGTGACGCAGACCGACTTCTCGCCTTCACTATGGCCTCGACAGAGCAGAAAGCCTCTCAGCAAGGTGTGTCTACACCGCAGGGCTGTTGAACACCCGTCTCAACCTAGCTGACAGCCGCTTTCTGCGCGGTGCGGCCCTCCCAGAGTCTGCCGTCGAGGCGATCAGCAAAGGTCACGGCCTCGGCGTCTACTCGCTCGAATTCCAGAACCACGTCGAGAGCGAGAGCAAGAAGATTATCGCCGACACTCCAGGGATCAAGCCCAAGAAACTGGCTAAGAAGATCGAGAAAGCTTGGGACCAGGTGCGTCCCGACCGAACGCTCGGCCTCGAGGGCTGCAGCGACGAGACCCGAGAAGGCTGATGGTATCCGGCCATGAACGCGGACGCAGAAGCACCCGCTCTCGGACGACACTCCCGCCAACGAGGCCAGTCCGGCCAGCGCCGCCAAAGTGGCCGCAACCACGACCACGGCAGCCACACCTCCCTCGGCGCCGGCCTCCGCCAAATCGAGCGCCACCGACAAGCCCATCCCCCACCCCAAACACCACAAGAAAAAGGTCAGTACGGACCCGGTCGTGCCGCGTCCTCGCCGCCATTGCGTTCACAAAAAAAAAAAAAAAGAAGCTCACGTCCTTCGGATTTGCCTGCAAACAGCCCGCTGGGACCGCCTCCTCCGACTTGCAGAAGTCTAGCAATGGTGTCGGCGACAAACAGGGCGGGGTCAAGGCTCAAGGGTACATGGAGGAAATCGTTGTCGCGAAAATCACCGAGATCACAAGCAGTGAGGGCGACGAGAGCACGTAGGCTGCGGTCGCGCGAGGGAGACGGTCGCATTGCTTGTTGTCGGGTACGGGCTTGAAATGCATGTAGTCTCTACCACTCCTACCTCCTCTTCCCGAAGCGCGCGAGAGACCAGCGAAGGAATCCTCGCAGCAGAAGAGGCTGAGAAGGTCAACTCGGGCTCTGCCGTTCGTTGCACTCAGCGATACGCATCGTCTCTAACCCGCTCGACACACCAGTCTACTCCACTCCGACCGTCTCCCCAGCGCTGCCACTCGATTTTCAGTCCGTCGAAAGCCGGCCGGACCCACCTTCCGGGAAGGACGCCGCCCGCCCAGTCTTCGACTGATTCGAACGCGCGGCGGATAAAGATCTCGGGGTCGTCGTTCAGGCCCGTGGGAGGTTCCTCAGTCGAGTCGTTGGTGCGGAGTGCCGAGACCGGCGGCGCTTCGCCCTCCAACCACGGCCGCCAAGCGGGTACGACCGAATTTTGCCGCTTCCGCCCCGAAGTCTCCCCCTGCCCAAACCGCGTGCACCAATCCAACCAAGTCTGGTGCTTCACCCCGTGCGAAAAATCAGTCAGGTAGGTCCGTAGCGCTCCGAGGCGGCGAGAGATGGCGATCGCGTGAGGGAGGCCGATGTGGGTGCTGGCCGTCGAGAGGAGACCGTTCCCGACGTCGATGATAACGGCTTGGAGACGCGGTAAGGGTCGTTTGGTGGGACCATAGCGAGAAGGGGAAGGGAAGAGGCCGGTCTGAGACGGGAGGGCGCAGTATTCGGCAAGTCGGGTCCATTGCTCCTCCGGAATGTAGCTGCGTTTGGGCATGTCAGCGTTGTACAGGAGCAAAAACCCGGATCAAAACACACCTGACATCGGAGATGTATAGTACAGTCGAGTCGATGAGAAAGGCAGAGCAGATGAGCGGTCTCGCAGGTCGGCTACTGCGATCGAAGTAGTGTCCGTGGTGAAATGGAAACGGCGTGATGGTCACACCGCAAATGACCCAGTCTTGATCGTCGGGCATGATGCTGCAGATGGTTCGGCTCAGTAGAGCGATTCCGCCGCAGAATCGCATTCGAGTGCGCCAGACTCACTGCCAATCGAAGCTCGGTAGCGCTCCGCCACCCGAAGCGGCCGCCTTGCTGATCATATAGGGGAAGCCGGCCTCGATCGCCTGGTAGGTCGTTCGGGTACAGTAGATGGGTATAGTCTTTTCGATCGCAGACTTGAAGGTCCAGGCGCGCAAGTCGTCGAGACCGTCGATCGCGTCTGCGTGGAGGTCTGCGAGGGAGGATCTCAGTCGGCTACGACACACATCAGCGTCGCCGTCAATTGCGAGAGAGATTAGCGCACGGGTCAGGATGCAGGCGTCGATGCGTCGAAAGCCCTTTTGAGGGAACCACTTGAGCGCCGCTTCTCGGAACGTCTTGCCGCAGTCGAGCAGGATGGTCCTGCCGGCAACTTCTGGTCAGTCGGCCACGCTCACTCTCCTGCCCGGTGGAAACAAATCTCACGCCTCGGTTTCGTCCGGCTGCGGCACACTGATGATCCCGCCCGTGTTTCCTCGAATGTTCTTGCTAGTCGGGTCCCACAGCGTGTCGAAGCAGCTCGGGCAGGCCTTGTCTGGTTCGGTGACGCAGGAGATGACGGGGAGTGCCGAAGATCCACCGGTTCCCAGGAAGGTGAACGAGACGGGCTTGGCTGGTAGCGAAGCTGTCTTGGTGGATGGAGCCGTCGTGGTACGTGAGGTCGTCCTGAGGGACGGAGCCGTCTTAGTAGGGACGGGACTCGAGCTGTAGCCTTCGTCGCCGCTGCTGTTCGACGGGAAGCTTGAGCATGACGAGGTCCTATAGAGCATCGCGCAGCATTGAGAGCCTCAGGTGGGGGAAGACAAAGGAGTGTCCAGGGTATAAGGCTGGATCCGAGATGTCTGGTCGTGTGTACGCGCACACGACTCGGTCCGGACAAGCCGCGGAGGTGCAGGCGCAGGAGTTTCGGGTCACGCGGTCGCGGGACTCTGGGCGTGCGCGGGTCAGCATAGCTCAGCATGTGCACCGTCTGCAGTCGTCGCTTCAACACATGCAGAGGCAGTATGCGGATTCAAAGCGAAGGCGATGGTCGGGGTCGAGGGGCGCCCGAGGTCCTCGCAGCCCAGAGCAGGGGGGCACGCGTGGAAGTGTAGCAGGTAGCAGGAAGGATAGGGAACCGGAGGAGGAGAAGGCGCCGTAGCAGCTCAACGCACAGCCTATGCAGCGAGGTCCAGGCGCATCTCAGAAGAATTGAGCCGACTTGTATTGATCCGGTTTGTATTGCTCGATTACAAACCGGATTTGACCCGATCCGCGTATCCCTTCGACCTGACACTCTACACTCTCTGCTTGACCCTACCGCCAGAGACTGCACAGGAATGGCCACCATGACCTCTGTCAACGCCCCCGCGCCCGAGAACACCGAGCTGATCGTGCGTACAGCTCTCCTCCCTGCTCTCGCCGCCTCATCATCGCGAATGAGGTCATGCGACCGTCTGCACCTCGCCGCACTCGCTGGGAACGGCTGCATGCCAACGAGGTGGCAGACGAGGTCCTGCTAGATGGAGCTGGACCTTGCCCGGCTCCGAGCGACTCTGTGGGAGTCGGGGGACGACGGCTGACCCGCTTTCACGCGCATCCTCTTGTCAGATCCGCAAACTCGACAACTCGACCACAATCTTCTCGGTCCCGTTCGCGAGGATGGGCGTAGTCCCCTTCGGAGGACGCTCCGTAAGTGCAGGACACGCCGACAGCTGAATGTCCTTCTGAGGACGTTGTGTCCAGGCTGACCTGTCATGCCCGGGCGCCTCCTGCACAGACGGCTGTGAAGCTCCAGGACGGATCGGTCTGGCTGGCGGCCTCGCACCCTCTCACGCCTTCGACGCTCCAGACTCTGTCCGAGCTCGGTCCGATCAAGCACATTGTGATGGTGTGTCGGCAGAGGGCAGAGAGTTCTCCCTCGGGCTTTCTTCTTGCTAACGAGATTCCTTATCCGCCTCTCCCTGTTTTCGCAGCTCGACGCCGAGCATGGGATGTACACGAAGCAGTACCATGACGGTGAGCAAGAGAAGACACCGTCAATCGGCTGCAGCCCACTTCCCATGCCGTTGGGAGTAGCTGATCTCGATTGTCAATCGTTGCCTTCATTGCCTCACAGCCTACCCCGCCGCCAAGCTCTACTTCCCCGCTCGCGGCGTCGACTCGTGGCGCAAAAAGGGATGGCTCCCCGCCGACGAGTCGCAAGTCTTTGCGTACGGCGCCGGGTGCAAGCCGGGCGAGGCGGTCGCCGATCCGTTCGAGGCGACGACGGGAGGAGAGATCAAGAGTGCCGATTTCGGCAAGGCGTTCATCAATGAGGTGCGTTAGCGACCAAAGTACTGTGGGCATTCAAACAGGAAGCTCAAGGCTGAACACCCTCCGCCGTACTGTCGCCCTCGTACAGGACATCGCCTTCTTGCACGCTCCGACGCGCACCCTGATCGAAGCCGACCTGCTTCTCAACCTCCCTCCGAAAGAGCAAGTACGTACCTTCGTCCCTTCTCACCGTAAAGAAGCTGGTCCGAGCATTGCCTAAGCGTCCGTTGACCCGATCGACCCGCAGTACGAACGCTCGACGAAGCGGTCCTCGCTCCCCTTCCTCTCGCATCACATGCAACCCGGCACGCATCTCCACCAGCGCTTCATCTACAACCTCGCGAGCAAGGACAAGGTCGGGATGAAGGCGGCGGCGGAAAAGGTCGCGGCGTGGGACTTTGGTACGTGGCTGCTCTTTGGTCTCGCTCGCGCATCTGTGGGAGTCGTGGGGAGAACCCGCTCCCGATGGCTCCCTGTTCCGCGGTCCTCATGCTTGTTCTGAGCAGCACTGACCTTCGTGACCGCAGACCGCATCATCCCCTGTCACGGCGACGTGATCGAAACCGGCGGAAAGAAAGGTACGTGGGCTGGCCAAGCTTTCTTCTCTTGTACATGCATGTGCCGTGCTGTTCTAGGAGATGATGTGCTAAGAGCTCCCGCACACAGCTTGGCTCGACACGTACGCTTGGTTCCTCGAGCAGTGAGCGTCTTCGCCACCGCTTCCTCTTCCGTCGCTTTCCGCTTTTTGTACATGCAGTCTTTACCTAATTTCCTGCCGGTTCCGAGGAGAGTGGCACTGAGAGATTTTATGCTGTGCATGCAAAGGGAGAGGAACATACAGCCGTTGATGCAGGAGATGCAGAGATAATGGGAGCGGAAGTACAACAAGCGAACTTGAGCAGACACGGGACGGGATACATTCAGATGATGCGATCTCTCGCCTTTTCTTAGGAGGCAGGGGAGTTGAGGGGTTTCTAAACAAAAGCCTACACTTCGCTGGCCGCTTTGAGGTTGTCCGCATTGATCCAGTCGACGCCGAGATCGAGCATGGCCTTCCAGACCTTGTCGCGCGCAAACCCGGGCCAACTGGTAAATCGGAGAGAAGGGTCAGCCACAGGCTCAAGCGAATGCAAAATGTCCTGACGACGCACCCCGGAGTCTCCCAGAATCGGCTCGGGATGCCCTTGTCCCGACTGATCTGGACCAAAGTCTTGATGTGGGCCGCCATCTCGCCATCGACGTCGAACGAGTTGCCCCAGCCCGCCATCTTGCGATAGCTCGTACTCGCCAACATGCTGTTCCATCTCGTGTAGCTCGAGTTGGCAATATCGATGAGTGGCGCGTCGAGGAAGACGTCTCGGATCGGAGTCTGTGCGTCGACCGAGGCGAGGGGACAGTTGCCGGAGCAGACGACGGTCAAAGGTCGGACATTGAGAGTCGGCGAGCTCGCGTTAGACATGTCGACGTGCGTGAGCAGGTCGAGCGAGCGGTATTCGGCGAGCGCATCGATGACGGCCGCATGTAATGCACCTCCTTCGGTCTTGTAGTCTATGATGAGTTGCAGGGACGTGCTCGGATCCATGTCGAAGACGCCGCTACCGTCGAGAAGTTAGGTCAGCGGGAGCTGAAACCCTCGAAGGCGGAAGGTGAGCTCACTTGGTCATGCTTGCGTTGGCGTTATTGTATGAGGAGGTCGGATTCTGTAGCCGAAGGAGCTGCATGATCGGATCTGAGGCGTGTATGGTGTGATGAGTGAGAGTTCCACGCTGATCCCCTGGCAAAAGAGCCTTACCGAGGTACAGACTGCTGAGGCTTCGCGGGTGGGAAAGCGAGACGCGAGTGTGGCCGACCTGCAGATTCCTCGCCCGGTCAGACCATAACTGAGGGCGTCAAAGAGAAAGCACGCGTACCAGCAGCTCTCCGTCGATTAGATGGACGTCCGCCTCGACACTCTTGCAGCCGACACTCAGCGCATCGAAGAGCGGGACTTTGCGCCAATCTGTTTTCAATATTGCCGTCAGCCTCTCACCCAACAGTTCAGTGGCGGATGCATCGAGGGCTCACAGTCATTATGAGAGTGGATATTCTGAGGGCAGGAAATTCCCGGTCAGAACTCGTCTCCCGCCAACGAACCAGGTCCGGAACGTGGGGTGGCAAGAAACCCTTCGGAAGCAACGGGGATTCGTGTCCAGGACTCACTTTTGGCAGGATATCGCGTGTCACGTCTGTCGGATAGGACATGGCGGAGATCCCACTTTGAAAGACGAGTCCGGACAAGGCTGCGAGAGTGGATCGAGCGAGGACGGCTGCTCCTCGAGTCGGCAAGTTTTCCGGGTTGACAGCGGCGACGGGTCCGACGCGCGACACGAAAGGGATAGAGACCATTCGCGAGGGTGTCTAGGGTGGATGCAGGCGAAAGAGAAAGAGCGTCGGAGGAAAGTGTCTCCCAATTCAGAGCGCAGCCGCTGCGAAAATGGCACGTGAAGGTCGAGGAAGCTGCACTCGTCGATCGAAGTGCGTTGTCCGGATTTAGCTCTTGCGGTCTGCAGCAGCGGTTCAAACGCACTCGATTGCAGCAGTAGCGTAGCAGCAAGAGCAGTGTTGAGGAGAGCGGAGAATTGACACTTTGAGCCGGAGAAGAGGGCGTCTGGAGCACGTGCGAGAGTGATCGAGGCGAGGGCCAGGCCTGCATGCGGGCTTGATCACTGCAAGGGAACCCCTTGCGCGCAGCTCTGTGGACCAGACTGCACAACACCGTGTCGTGCTCCGAAGGAGCGCACGAGAGGAGGAGGAGGAGAGAGATCACGGTGCACGGTCCTCTCGCAAGATGACGCAAGATGAGCGTGTCAAAGAGCGACCGTTCGCTTTTTTCGGCGGAGAATCATGCGAGTTGCGGGGTATTCAATAGGGCTACAACCTGGGAGATGGAGCTACAAGCGAGTTACTGAGAACTTTTCGCGGGGATACAGGGTTATGAACGAAGCTGATGTGCGGCAGGGTACAGCGAGGAAAGAGGTGGATATCGCGAGATCGCCTTGAACGGCTGTCAAAGTGCGGACCGGTATGCGAGGTGACGGTATGAGGTACAGATGGATCGGGGCGGTATGATGTGCAAGTATGGTCGATCGAAAATCGATCAGATCCAGTCGTAGAGCGAGTGGCGCTCCTTGAGGAGGTGGCGCTCATTGGCGTTCGGCTTGACCCGACCAGCGGCGACAAGCCTCGACCTCTGAGCGGCTATAAAGCTGGCCGATCCGCCGCGCTTGTGATGGACGGACGGCATGCCGGGCGAGCGAGGAGTCGCGGTGCAGGGTAACGACGCGGTCGAGCTGCCGCGATGATGCTGCGAGAAGGGGACAGGCGGCGTCCGTTCTTTCGGCGGGAAGGCGAACGTGCTCAGGTCGGGCGCGGACACAGTTGCCGCCTTTCTCCGCGTCGGTGCGAGCGGCAGGATTGGCGCGGGAACCCATTCGATCGGAGTGACTGCCGCGGTCGTCGAAGCCGACGACGCGTCGGAAGCGAGTGTCGAGACAAAGTAGTCAGAGAGCTCCTCGAGCGCGGGGACCAGGTCCTCCTCGATCCCGGGAGCGAGGACAGTCGCTTCGGCGAGGGAAGGGCGCGCACTCGACGAGGTCGACGAGATTGCACTCTCGTCGGCTTCGGGGATGGCGTCAAAGGTCATCCGCGGCACGGGCGTCACGTCGGCCGCGCAAAGGGTCGACGAGTCGGAGAGGTCGTCGTACGAAATGTAGATTGATTCGTCGCCGCCTGCTTCAGAGTGGACCTCCAGGGGCGTAAAGGTCGAGTGACCAGACTCGAGGAACTCGATCTCGAGCTCGTCCGACCGCGACCGCCGATGAGATTTCGTCTCTGACGATGCAGCCTCGAGCGGGGGACGTTGCGGGAAGGTGAATCGGCTGAGCGCTTGCGCCTGCGCTTGTTGCTGCTCGAGCTGGCTGAGCCTGATGCGCCGAAAGTGGTCGTTGACGGCTTCGATCGCCGCTTCCTCCTCGATTTTACGCTGAGAAGCGGTTGTAGATGACCTGACCGAAGAAGTAGCTGATGCAAACTCGAACGACGGCGACGGGCGAAGCTTGCCGGAGTGCCGGAGGACGGGCGAGTTCGGCATGGACGATGCGGCAGTCGAAGCGATCGAGAGCGTCGACGAAGTCGACTCGCCGCGTGCGTGCGTCCATGGGCCAGTGGGGGATTCCACAGAAGAAGTTGAGCCGCGTTTCGCCGTGCCTGGATACTGGCTATAGAACGTGTCGCCCTGCATGGGATCGAGCAAGTGTCAGAATCGTCCTCTCGCGCGCCACGAAAGTCTGCAACCGTCGCGACTGACCAAATCTTGCGGACCCTCAAGCCAGTTGCTGTTGCTGTTGTTGCCCGCGCAGCCAAAGTCGAGTTCATCCCGCGAACTGGAAGACGTCCATCGGGCCAGGCGTCGCCGGAAACGTGAGCTCTCGGTGCGAAGGTGACGAGGCCTACTTGAGGGTTGGGACGGCGTCGACGGTGTCGTCGAAACGGGGAGGAGACTGATCGGCATAGAGCGGCGGACGTCGGCCTTGGTCCTCGACGGCGGTGATGAAACGAGGGAAGAAGAGGAAGACGAGGCGCCGAACATGGGCATGTAAGGTGGTGAAGCGAATGGAATGTGCGGCATGGCGGCCTTGTCGGATACAGTACGCTCACCGTCCGAGGGAGATGGAGCAGGGAGGCGGGAGCGACGACGCAGAGAGGACGGCATTGTCGACGGCAGGGAGAGACGACGAGATCGCCGAGAAGGGAGCGGGATCGTCACAGCGACTTCGTCCTCCAAAGCCGATGTGCGGTCAAACATTGTCGCACTCATGACGGAACAAAGGGTGTCGAGACGCCGTCGCGGCTGCCGATCACACCTCGGGTCCGGTTTCACGGCCGCGGTCAGAGGTCGCTTTACTTGGTCGACGAGCGTCCCGAGGCACAGAACGACAGTACTGCGACAGTACGCTGTGCTGGAATGCGTCCCGACGGGTAGACTGACGTCGACGATTGATAGTCGGCGAGGGCGGGCGGACGGGAGACAAAGCGGGAAGTGTCCTTGGCGAAGCAGACCTGTCGTCGTCCAGCGAGACGGATCGTTTCTCAAGCTGCCAGCCGTGTACGAGAAAGAGAGAGGCTGGCCCGATGCTTGTAATGAACGCACTCTAACCTAGCCAGCAGTGTCTAGCGTGAAGCTGCACAGCAAAGCCTTGGAACCGGTCCGCGATGAGGTCGGGGACGGAAAGCGGCAAGATGAATTCCGGGGTAGCAAGACTGTAGCAATGGTCCAGACTGGTTGCAAGTACAAGACCTTCCCGGACTCGTACGAGGACGAGGCGGGATGCGAGGCGGGCGGTGGCTGGTGAAAAGTCGAGCTCGGAGGCTGAACTTGCCGAAAGCGGCTCGAACCGACGGATTTGATCTTCCGCTTTTAATCGTAACCGTGTCTCGGTGTACCGCCCTGCAGATCATGCCATTGTCGGCTATTGACTCAGCTGGGCAGTCTGAAACAATGGCTGCTGTGACGAGACACCTCCAGCTTGCTTGCTCCGCTGCCAGCCTCATCTTGCTCCGCTGATCGGATCCGCAAAGCCGACGACCTGCTGTAGTCGGCGAGCACACTGACCTGCTACACTTGGCTTGCCGCTGCACTCGCTCTCGCTGCTGCTGCCCGCGCCTTGCCTCGAACTCCCTGCGACGGGGGTCGTCTACGAGCGAACGTCCGTCGGCGAACATCAAGTCGACATCAGCGGCCGGCCTCCTCGAAGCGTCGCTTTGTTCCTTCGACAGAAGCGCAGCAGCCAGGCGACCCGTACGAGTCGCTCTCGGCATCGCTAAGCTAGGGACTCCGTTCATACCCTCTCGACAGGCATGACTGCGCTTCGCCTCGCTTCACTACTGTGGGCGCTACTCCTCGTCCGAGCCGCCGTCGCCGCCTCCAAACCACCCAAACAGCAAGGCGACTGTCTCGACACCACCACCGCCGCCGAGATCAACCGGCTCTTCCGAGTCGGAGGAGCTCACAAGCAGATTGCCCTTTGTCCCCTCGCTCTTGTTATCGTGAGTCGCCCCTCCAGCTTGTGTGCGTGCAATAGACTATGCTGACAAAACGATGAGATCCAGGTCGACCCGCACAAGGAGCCCATCAAGTTCACGGCGCCTCACCAGAGCCTTTATACCCTTGCCTACCCCCAAGACAATGTGCGAGCGACCATCGTGATCGAGAACGCGGATGGCCGACACACGGGCGACTTGACCACGGCGATCGATGCGACCTGCAAGAAATGCCAGCACGTTTCGATCCGGAGCTTGCACGTGGACGGCGGGCGGAACCACCTGGGCGAGGTCGAAGGCGGCGAGGCTTTGATTCGGATCGGCGGTCCTGCCGGCAACGGTCAGCTATTGCAGCACGTCGAGGCGTTCGGCGCGAGGGGATACGCAGTCGTACACGCAGCGAGCGGGGCCGGCGCGTGCCGAAATATCACCATCATCGACAACTCGATCCACTCGTCTGGAAACGCACCACTCGACGCCTTCCTCACGTCCGACCTCGCCCGCTTGCGTGACGGTCCCGCACCATACAATGGACTCGAGCGACCAGGCACGTGGACCGACGGTATCAGCCTCGCTTGCGAGGACTCTATCATCTCCGCCAACGTCGTCAAGGACGTGTCCGGCGTCGGAATTGCGCTCCGAGGCTCCGCCGGCGCGCAGGTCCACCACAACACGATCGTCGCGGATGATCGGGATATGCTCGTCGGGATTTCTGTTGTCGCCAAACCGCACGCTGTGGTCAAGGCTTCAAAGCAGAGGGCAATCTACATTCGGTGAGCTGGCGGTTCGATCATTTTGTGCGCGCCGCGGACTTGACACTGACCGCTTCGCTTATGCAGCGAGAACCGGATCCACGCCGGTCAGGCCATGATCCGTGTCGGCCTTTCGACCGGTTCTGGAGCTTGGTCAACGGACGAGCTCCCGGGCTCGCACCAGATCCCGTACCGCAGCTCGATCGTTCACAACCGCTTCACGAGCATGAACGGCTACTACGGCTACGTGATGGCGCTGAGTGACGCGACCGGGCTGCAGATCCTCGAGAACGCCGTCAGGTGCGCTGCGCCTGCTGCACATGCGTTTCGAGGGTTTCTCGGAGGCTGACTTCCTTGAACCTGCGCAGCGCGTCCATCTGGGGATCGGAAACCAACGCCTGCCTCGCCCACCCCGGCTTCGTCCCGCCGGCCCCCCTCATCCGCGACCCTCGCTCGGTCACTTTCGCCCCCGACGCCGAGACGGGCGAGTTCCAACCCTCCTTCTTCGACGCCCACTTTGGCTTCCTCCTCTGCGTCGGACCCGGTTCCGGCTCGAGCTCGACCGAGATCGCGCGTCACTCGATTGGACCGCAGCATGGCGAGCAGGGTCTCGCCGGAGTCGATACCGGTTTGCTGTTGCAGCAGATGCACCCTGCCGTAGCTCCGATTGAGCCTCGGCCCGATAGAAGGCGGAGAACACTGCGGCAGACGATCCGCCGCGGGAACAAGAAGCTCGAGATGCACGTCGCGCCGGACGGGAGCGAGTTTGCCGTCGCGAAGAACGCGCTGCGTCAAGTCGACCGGCAGCAAAAAGCGCAAAAGCACTTTGGCGCGGCGCGGCCGCAGTCTCCGACTCTGCCTCGTCCGCCTCGACCGGCGCCTCACCGCCCTCCTCCCGTCGTCGAAGCGCCGGCGCCTCGACACGAGTCACGAGAGGAGCGTGGCCAGCAGGCGGAGCTCGGCGCCGAAACCCAACCCGACCTTCCCAGGCATCGCGAAACGAAGCCCCCCTTCGCAAAGCCGCTACCACCGCTCGGCATGCGGAAGAGTCGACGAGGATTGTCAGGAGCGATCGACGACGCGCACGAGTACGGCCATCACCGCCCGTACGAGGCGTTGAAGCGGAGAGGCAGCAGCGGATTCCATGGGCGGTTCTGAAGTCGATTGTAGCCGAGCCAGACGGCGATCTGTAGCCTTAGAGAATGTTGTTGTAGACCTAGATGGGCAACTCGGATTGATCTCTCCTCCTTTGCTGCGAAACCAGGAGAAAAAGGATCTAGTGATGGCAACAGAATCTAGAATCTATATGCTTAATGCGAGGTTCGGCGGGGGAGTGGCGAGAGTCTATCGGCATGCTGTGTTGATGGGCGGATCAGTTGAGTCCCTTCCATCGCTTGACGGATTCGTAGACCGTCATCGAAATGCCGTTGGCAGGGATCTGTGCGTTGACAGCGACCGAAATCAGTCAGTCGGTTCCGAGCAACTTCACTTCAGTTTGACGCTGACGAATGGAGGGAGCTGCAACGCACCGCATACGCAATCCGAATCCCAAGACCTCGGGTAAAGGCCATCGGCCCGCCCGTCTTCCACATCTGCCTGACAATCTCGCTCACGCCACCCTGAATCTTCCCACCCGAGGTCTGCCACCTCGCCTGAACGACCTCGATCGGCGTCGTCACGCAAGCGGCGATCACGCACGCCGTGACGGAGCAGAGAGTATAGCGAAGCGTGATCGGGATGGTGCCGGGAGCTGCGACCGGTTCTGGTCGTGAGGTTGTAGAGGAAGATTGGACAGCTGAATAGCCGGGGATGTAGCGCGACTTGAGCGACTCGTACACCGACCAGTAGACCGAGATATTCGGACTGCGCGGAGTCGGGGCAGGTCAGCTTTGAGCGGCCGAGCGCTTCGATTTCTGGAGGAACTCACATAAAGATGGCCGTTCCGACCCAATACCCTCGCATCAAGCCCATCCAACCCTCTTCGCGGATGATCTTCTTCGTCAAAGCGACTGCCGAGGTTCCTTCTCGGCCGGTCTGTAATCGCGACTTGAGGACGTCGAGCGGAGTCCAAATGGCGCCGGATGCGACTGTAACGAGCGAAGCGAGTCCATGCAGCCCGGTCACGCAAGCAGGTCAGCGCAGTTACCCCAGAAGCGCGCATATTGCCATATTGCCCTGGCGGAGCAAGGACTCACGCTCAGCGGCTGTTCCGGCGGCAACAAAGATCGGCAATTGCTGCAAAATGCCGATTTCTCGATCTTTAGGGAGGAAGTGTTCGCTGAAGTATCGCTTCGAGGCTGTTTGCGGTGGTGCACGAGGTTAGCTGGCGGGTCTCGTCACCGTGAAGAGTCGTGTTGCCCGACTGACCTTCATATGTTGCGAGGTAGACGGAAAGTGCAGGCACCGAGAAGCCAATTGCGACCGGCAGACCTGAAGACAAGCATGTCAGCTCAAGTTCTCATCAAAGCATGAGAAAGCGAGCCGACTTACCTGCATAGAGGCTGGCTAGCCGGGGAGCCGGAACGAGTTCTCGTATCGGCGGAACGGGGTAGCCTGCCGTCTGGATTCGTATCCGGATCGTGTCGACTGCAGCTCAAGCAGGTCAGCAGAACGGTTAACAGTATAAGTTGAGTATTAGAGAGTGCTCACGAGGATGTGTGAAGAGGCGAGCCGATACTGCTGAAGCGGACGAGGCGACGACGACCCACGGCTCGACGTACGATCGCACAGGCGGGTCGATGAGAGCCGGTCCCGACTCTTCTACCTCCATCGGAGTAAACTAGGCGGTGCTTGCCCGTCTAGAAGGCCGGTTGGTGCTGGCCGGCGATTCGCCGCGGGTCGGACCAGGCGAAGCGAGGGAGCGGCAGAGACTCGGCTCTGGGCTAATGAGAGTGCAGCAGAAGCTCGAATGCCTGTGGCAGCTATCGCTTGGTAGAGCGTGTATAGTTCAAATGAGAGGAGCCGTCAGGCTCGTCGACTTTCACGCGCTCGCTCGCACAGAGACCACGATGATGACCACAACAACTCTCTTCTGATCCGGCAGTCTGACATGATAACAAGTCACTTTTACATGGACACAGACGAGCGGAAACAACAAAAGGAGATGGGTCGGGACGCTGCAGGCCGGCTGAGCGCAAATTCACCGCGGAATGATCACGTTGGCGAACCCGCCACGGAAGTTCGGAACGGCCGGAAGCTCGTTGAGGGTGCAGAAGTAAGGATGAGGACGAGTGGGGGAGGAGAAAGTCGAAAGTCCGGGACGAATGTGAGGGAAAGCAAGGGCAGGAAGGGCCAGGGTTTGTGAGGACGACGTCGAGGTGCGCTGCTGCTGCTGCGCCATGGAAATCGCCGGCGCTCCATTCCGAGGCATCGTGTGCTCTATGCGGACGACTTGAGGAGCGTAATCGGACGAGCCGTACGAGACGAGCGAGTCGAGCGACGAAGACGACGACTCGGAGAACGAACGTGCGGACGTCGTAGGCGAGACGAAGGCGGAGGCAAGGCGAGGCAGACCGAGACCGAGACCGGAACCGGAACCGGGGCTCGGCGTGGTGTTGCGGTGAAAGTCGACGATCGGGTCGAAAGAAGGAGCCGGCGAGGGAGAGGATGTGGCGGGGAGCTCCTGGCGCCGACGAGGGGACCAGCTCCCTTGCACCACCGCGGGCGCGAGCTCGTCATCCTCGTCGTGCTGTGCGCCGATCCCGCGAGCGGCGCGCTTCTTCACGCGCTGGACTGCTCGGACCGGGGCAGGTTTCGACGGCAAGTCCTTCGGCGTTCCCTGCTTGATCACCTCGAGAATCGTCTCGGAGACGACGTCCTTTCGAGCTGGCTCAAAGTACAGCCGGACCTTGTCGTATCGCTTCTTTGCCGCTTCGTTTCCCGGCGCGTCGATCGTGGCGAGGAGGTGCTGGAAGTTGTGATAGTCTTCCTCGGCGAACTCGCGACGAAAGTCGGTCCAGCCGGAACGGCGGCGGGCGTTGATGAACCAGGTGGCGATTTGGTGACGGGTCATGGAGGGGAGTTGTTCGCCGAGGAAGGTGTAGGCCTTTTCGTCGGGGTAGGGGTAGTCGAAGTGCGACAGGAACCAGTGGCGGAGAGGGACGAAGGAATCACCGAAGGTGTCGAAAGGTCGAGCGCCGCTGCTACCGGGCTGATCTGCGGCGTGCGACTCCAGAATAGATTGCGTGCGATGTAATACTTCGATTTCGACTCCCTTGATGTCGTCGTCTAGGGTGACGAGCCCGCGAGAAGTCGCTTGTATGCGAACCGCAAGGTTGCGCAGCGAGACAAGGTCGGCACGGTCGGCATGGCTTCCACTGCCGTTGTGTAGGACGTATGTCGCCTGCTGAAAGACGTGCTGTATCGTGGCGACGCAATGCGCGACATCGACATCGGCGGGATTCGCAATTAGGCGAAGATAAGCCTCGTCGGCCTGTAGAATGCAGTCAGCGAGGCTCATGCCCTCGACCGACACTGACATACCCAGTCGCGTTTTGAGATAGCAGGAGAGCCACGGTCAGAGCGGACCGTCTTTGAAGTGGGGAGGGAGGCTCGAGCGGAGGACAAAGGGATCACCTCGGGAGCCCCGGCGAGGAGTTCTCTGTCGTATACTATACCCCTCTGTCTTCCACGATATGAGTTTCGCTCAGCTTGCTCAAGCGGCCCTTAGCTTGCTTGCTTGCACGGGCCATGAAGACGACCACGAACAGGAAGACACGCCGGCTCGTCTGGTCGAAGGGGCGCCGCCGGCGCTGGTCGTAGACCGGTCTGCCAGTATTCGGCACGAACTGCACGCAGAAGGGTGTTCGAGGCATTCTGTCGCGTACCTCGAGGATCTCTTCGCAAGGCGAGCGGATGAACTTTATCGAGTCAGCGCGGAATGTCATGCAAGAACCGTCTTTTCCCTCCAAAAGCAAGCAGCAAAGGAGGACGTAGATGACCTTCATCTTTGGTTATCGGCAACGAGTGCAGCCTTTGAGCGCCAGTATGCCAAGGCAGTGCAATCCCTGAAGGCAGCGTTTTTCGGCGAAATCCGCGCCGCCCAACTCCGCCACTCTGCCTCCCCACCACCACCACCGCCCGCCTCCGATGCAGCAACCACCACCCTCTCCGGCCACTTCACCCCCGCCATCACCGCCCTCCTCCAATCCGCGTACGACGCGCACGCGACGGGCGCCCTGCCGAACAAGGGCGAGAGGCGGGAACTCGCGCGCGCGACGGGCTTGAGTGAGAAGCAGGTGGTCACTTGGGTGAGTACGCCTCCAAAAGCTTTTCGGCATAAGTGGTGAAGAGCTGATGAGCGGCCGACGAGCAGTTCGGGAACGCGAGACAGCGGCAGAAGAAGCGGCGCGATCGGGAAGCCTCCGGGGGAGCGGCGACGCCGACGACGACGACGACGAGGCGTTTAAGCGCAAGGTCGGTGCCGTACAGCCTCGATATGGCGCCTCAGCATCGACGGCGGCAGTTGTTAGCGGAGCAGCGGTACCCGAGCAGCATGCAGCAGCAACCGCAGCAGGGTCAGCAAAGTCAAAGGACTTGGTCGTTCGGTTCGTCTTCGCTCAACAGCAGCGTCGGGTCGTCCACGTCGTCGCTCGATCTGGTCGAGGATGCCGAGTCGGCGCAAGACGACGCGAGTTCCGCCGCGTCGACCTTTCTCCTCCCGGCGCCTGCTCCGCCTGCCCCGGCGACTAAGGTCCAGTTCGACGTTGCGGCTGCGCTCGACCCGTCTGGATGGTTCTCGGTGGCGTCTTCGACCGCATCGCCTCCCTCTGTCACCGCCGCCGACGTTACTCCGCGGCCGCCTCAACGGGCAGACGCGTTCCTGAGCCTGCCCGCTCCGGCCTTCGAGGCGAACCACTTCACGCCTGCGGCCTCCTTCTCCTCGGCTTCGTCCTCTCCCTCTCCCTCTCCAGCGTGGTCCCCCTCTCCTTCGAACCCTCCCGACTTGTCGTTGCCCACGCTGGCCGTGGCGGACGACGAGTTGCCGTACGTGCCGGCGCCGAACGACGCGTGGATGGACGACGAGTTTTACCGCAACTTGTTCAGTTCGCTCGGGTTCGAGATGGAGGTTGGGATTGGAGTCGATGGGTTGCTCGATGATGGTCGTATGCCCGGGCTGAACGGCGGGTCGACTGGCTCTGGCGGGTTGACGCTGAGGATGGACGACTTGCAGCGCGGCGGCGCAGACTTTGCGATGCAGGTTTGAGGCCGTTGTTCAGTAGTTTATGTTGTGTATGTTCGAGTGTCGTACATCCTCTTCAAGCTCTGTATGACTGAGCGGTCGGAGTGGGCGAAGCGAGAGAGAGGAAGAGCACGCCGGCTCTCGCTCTTGCGCCCGGCCATGTCGACTCGGTCTGCAGAGCCTGCTAGATTCAGCTGCACAACTCCCGACTCGTGGCTTACCGCCTCGTCCGGACCGCGCTCTCCTCCGTGGACTCGACTTGCAGCAGTTGCCGCTCTCCCGCTCCCGCTGACAATGAAGCGCACGCTCTACCGCAGCGCCCTGATCATACTGTGCTACCCAGACAACTCGACGCAGGCTATCCACCGCTAAGGTGCCCGGCTACAGCGAGCGAGTGCGCGATCTGACGTGCTGTGATTGGCTCTTCATCGAGGACGTCATCTGTGCCTCGTGAAATCCGCCTCTCGCCCAACTCTCGCCTTCCTTCCTCACCTTCCCACTCTTTCCAAGTGCTACACAGCTACTCGCAGCCCCATTCCCACCTGCTCGCAAGTCCTCCGGACCTCGCGCATCTTCGCCAGCAACCCGCCGCCGCCGATCCCACGTCCCCCCTTTCGATCACTTTCACACACGCCATGTCCGACGTCGCAAACAAGGCAGACAAGGCCGTCCAACCCGCCGTCAAGACTGGAATGGGCAAGATCGGGAACTGGGGTCACCCGATCCACCCGGCGACAGGTGCGTCGGTCATTGTCCGCAGCAGAGAGGCAGCCTCTCTCGCTCAACAGGATCTCTGTCACCCATCTCGGGCCAGAGCTGACTCTTTTCACGTTGGAGCCCCTTCGCACAGTCCATTACCCGATCGGATTGCTCTCCATCTCCTTCGGCCTCGACGCCCTCCAGCTCGCGCCGTGGCTCACCTCGGGCCTCACCTGGCTCAAGATCATGCCGCCCGCCGCGGTCGTCAACGTCCTCTCGCACTACACCGGCGCAGCGGGACTGATTGCCGCGCTGCCGACTCTCGCGAGCGGGATTGCTGAACTGTACGTCGACTGCGTGCATTCGTCACGGATGCATCCGCGTCTGGGAGGCTTTCTTTCGAAAGACCTCTCAAAAACGATGATGCTGAGAGATGCCGTTTCCGCCCGACATACAGCTATGGGATGTGGCAAGGCCAGGCTCAGTCCAAGGGCTCGGCGAAAGAGGCGGGCAAGGACGCCATCGCCAAAAAGAACGTTTCGGGTACGTTTCGCCTAGCTCTACACCACATCGATATTCGATCAGCCCTCGAACGCGAGAACGGGATCTGATGGCGGCAGCAAGTACTGAAACGGACGATCAATATGCTTACTCGCTTCCGGCACTTTCGCTCGACGTTCGCAGGCGAGAAACTCAAGGTCGCCTTGACCCACGCCACCTTGAACGACATCGTCCTCGGCATCGCCGCTTTCAACTGGTGCGTTCTTAGCTCCGAGCCGCAAATCAGAACCCAACCTTGCTCGTCCACCCGAGTCGAGGTTCGCTCATGCTTTTTGTGCGCACAATCGCTTCCTTCGCATAGGTGGGTCCGCCGCCAGAGCAAGGACTTGATTCTCCCGCCATTCAATGCCGCCCTCTCTGCTGCGTACGTCCCTCCTCTAGCAGAGCTCCGTTCACCGGGTCGTGGCCGTATCACTCTCGGACACTCTCGCTGATACCAGCCTGTCGGAGTCTCGTACAGAGCAATCCCCCTCTTCCTCTACTCGGCATACCTCGGCGGCTCGCTCGTCTACGAGTACGGCGTCGGCGTCATGCGGCAGGGCGAGGCGGCCGAGATCAAGAAGCGCCAGGAGAAGGAGCAGTGATTTCAGCGATTCTCTTTTTGTTGCGCCATTTTCGTATCTCTGTACAGCGTGTAAATCATGATGACTGCATGTACTTCGCTGCCTCTCCACGATGAGAGAGAAGTACAGGATGAGAGGAGAGGCGATGTTGCGAAAGCTCTATTGACGAATCACAGGCTGACAAAGCCCCGACAAACCGTCTGTCTATTCTTCCTCTTCCTCCTCCTCCTGCGACACCCCCGGGAACGTCCACGCCGCCCAACAAAGCGCCATCTCTCCCGCCACCCACGCGAGTTCCGCGTACGTGACTGCAGGACGGGTTGACCAAGTCCAGACGAAGCGCGGTACGAGTTCCAGCAAAGAATGGAGGAGGTTGAGGGAGGCCGTGATGCGGTAGGCGGAGGCGAAGACGCCGAGGCGGTAGATCAGGTGGAGCTGTGAGAGTGCATGCGCGAACTGTCAAGATCTGCACGTGTTTGCTTGCCGGGAGGGGCAATTCCACTCGACAGCTCTTTTTCCGCACCGCAAACTCACCTGCGACGCCTCGTGGACGAGCCGCAGCGCGGTCATGACGTGACGCGACTTGAGCGGATTGAGAGTGGTGTCGCTCGCCAAAGCCGCCGTTGCGAGCGAGCTGTCGGCTTCAGGTTTTGCGAGTCGTGAAGCCGGAATGAGCGGGGGCAAGCTTGGCGCGAGGCGGGTGACCAGGACCGTGGCAATGCCGAGCTGCGGGTCAAAGGATAAGATCAGCACGAGAGGTAGGATGTCTTCCATCGCCACCGCGTTCGAGTCACTCACCGCGACGCGGAGCTTCCAATCAAACTTGGCGTCCGCGCGTGCGCTGTTCCGCTCCGAGTGCGTCGCCCTCCGCTTCGTCACGCCGACCGGTAGCCAACCCCTCGGTCCGCCCCACTGCCATTCAAGTCGGAGGTGAAGCGAGAGCTTGACGAGGTACGGGATCAGGAACAGGGCGAGGAAGACGAGACTGAGCGCGGCGGGGGCATTGAAGCCGTGCTCGCGGACGTGCGTGACATTGCTAGAGATCCCTTGGAGGGCAAAGTAGGTCGAAGTGAAGAGCTCCATCGGGAGTGAAATGCCGGTAGCGATGGAGCGAGTCGCCCAGAAGTGCCATTCCAGGCTGTGATGTTCATTGGCCGTTTCGGAGAACGTGTCAGCCGCGCAAAATAAGCAAGTTCCGAGACCGCACTCACATTTCTTGCGCCATCAGTGTCACATCAGCGAAAAACTCCAGGACGAGTCGCGTGACGGGTCGGACAGCTTGTGGCTCGTCATGACCGGCTACGACATCTGCATTGCATCCGGAGCATGTAGTAGGCGGATTAGCGCGTGTCTCAAGGAGACAGGGAACGTCTGTGCTCTCGATTCCGAGGCAACTCACGCCAAAACTCGTTCATCTGTTGTGCCGATGCGAGCTCGTGTTCCGTCCGGTTGTGCGGCATTGCCACGGTTGCGGCAATGCCTTTGAGGAACGTGGATAAAGCGCCGAGTCGGCCTGGCGTCACGGATGACCAGGTGATGTGCCAATCGTAAACGACGTCTGCAAGAGCCGTGGACGGGCGTGACTTTAGGCCTTTGTCTCCTGGACGAACGGAAACCGAAGACCTGAACGAGTGCAGGTCACTCACCTTCGGTCTCGTTCCCCACGATGTGCTTATAATCGAGCGGTCCAGGGTGACCGAACTTGGTGGTCAAGAACGGTCCGTACCTCCATCCGGTCCGAGTCGCCGTATCCGGCTTGCCATCGACGGCATCATCAAACTCGATCAAGTTTTCGAAATGGCCCACGCGGCCGTAAGTACGCTCGCAGGCAGGTCCGCCGCCCATTCCTCCGGAGCAGTGCTCGCGCTGCCAGGAATGAAATCAGTTTGTAACGTCGTGGGCGGGTGTTGGGATGGAGAAAGGACGCACGAGGAACTGGGATCGTTCCAGAAGAGTTTGGTTGAAAGCGTCAAAGTCGTAGACGGGGAAATCGCGAACCATCGTCACTCTGGATTTTGTAGCGATATGCCGTCCAGGAAAGAGCGCCTCGACTTGGCTGTGAACCAGCCCGGATTCGGCGACGAGGATCTGGTTGTCTGCGGGGCGGAGGAGCATGCGTCCCATCGTGCCCGAATTGGCGATGAAGCGGGGGAAGACGTCTTTGGGCGGGTTGATCATCTCGCTCGTGAAAGGAGGTAGCGGTCTGTCGACGCCAAAGACGGAAGCGTTGCGGGAAGTGCGCCACGTGTGGTGGTCGAGAGTAGGGTCGATCCGGTCTTTCGACGGGATCATCGCGTAAGTTGCCTCGACTTCGACTGTCAATGCAGTCGCCAGCTCGTGGCTGCGGTTCCTTCGAGCACAATCAGCGCTGAACCCTCTAACCTCTGGAACAGAGCTTCCACAAACAGCTCGACAAACACCACTCACACACGCTCCTTCGGTAGCCGGACTTGTGAAACCGTGTGAACTGGCCTGGAATCGATCGGAACGTTCTCGAGGACCGTGGCATCGTGCACGAGCTCCCAAGGAGTGTCTGCGTGGGACCAATCGTCAGCTTATTCGTACGTTCCCGGACTTTCCGAGAGCGACGCAGAGGACTCACCGAACCAGTGCACGTCCGGCTTGAGGATCTTGACCCATAGCGCCGCCTTCAAGTCAAAGTGGTCGATTCCTCCGGCATCCTTGGGCCCAAAGAAGGACCTGACGACGTTTGCGTCGCGGAGAGGAATCGGCTGTGTCACGAGGGAAGCATTCGCGTGCTTGTCGAGGTGGGGCGCGCTCTCGATTTGCCAGAAGGTAGCAGCGACTGTGTAGCCGATGTAGAGGAGAACAGTGGCGACGATCCCAGCGAGCAGGAAGCAGAGGGCAAGGCAGAAGCGGGCCGGTGTTAGCCACGAGGAGGTGGACTTCTGACGACGGACGCGTGGGACTGATCCGCCTTCGAAGGGATGGTACGCTGCCTCGATGCGGTCTGTCGAGGTCATGTTGGTAGAAGAGCTAGGAGCATGAGCAAGGGAGGGTCCGGCAGCGTCCGTACGCTGCGTCCTCGTCCGGCACGAGGCTGTGAAAGAGTTCGTCGCCCCACACAAGGTGGCCGAATTTAGCATTCTACGTCTGTAGTTCAAGCAGGCAGGCAGACTAGATAGCAAATGGCGTTCCGCAGCTGAGCACCAAGGCGCGCGAGTGGCAGAAGGCGGAGAACGAGAGCTCACGCCAAGCTGCAGCTGCTGAACGGCGAAGATGTGAAAATTTTCCACAACTCGTTCGCGCGGAAGCAAACAAAAGTGATCGAGAGGGAGATCGAGACGAGCATACAGTCTCGCCCTGCACGCCGTACGCCAAGCTGCTGCGTGTCAAGGGACTTTTGAGAGCTGGCAGAATGTCGAGTCTGATCCCACGCGGTCCGCCTGCTCCTCCTCCACCGAAAGCGTCGACCGCCGGGACTCCGTCAACAGGAGAAGGATCGCTCGCACCGCCCGCACCCCGCCGAGGCCACAAGTCAGTCAAAAGTCAGCACTACAACGACGCGCCGGAGAACGAGAGCTCACGCCAAGCTGCAGCTGCTGAACGGCGAAGATGTGAAAATTTTCCACAACTCGTTCGCGCGGAAGCAAACAAAAGTGATCGAGAGGGAGATCGAGACGAGCATACAGTCTCGCCCTGCACGCCGTACGCCAAGCTGCTGCGTGTCAAGGGACTTTTGAGAGCTGGCAGAATGTCGAGTCTGATCCCACGCGGTCCGCCTGCTCCTCCTCCACCGAAAGCGTCGACCGCCGGGACTCCGTCAACAGGAGAAGGATCGCTCGCACCGCCCGCACCCCGCCGAGGCCACAAGTCAGTCAAAAGTCAGCACTACAACGACGCGCCGGATGAGCTCGACTTGAGCCTCAAGCGCGGCGGGCCCTCGAGCGGCGGTGGATTGGGCTCACAGAGGCGGACGAGGGCACCTTCACGCGTCGTCGCGGATGCAGCGGCGCTCCAGGCCACTCCGGCAACGACGAGGATGCCGAGCGTGAGCCCACCGCTCAGTACGACCCGCGGCGAGCCGATCTTGCCGGCGTTTGATGCGCCGCTACCGCCCGCACCCGAAGCGAGGCTCCACCGGCGATACGGTCCCCCTCGCTCGACGGGCGCAGATGCACAGGATCAGTGGCCTGCAGACGTCCTCCTGCTCGATCAACCGGCCCTCGCCGAACCGACCAAGCTCGTCATCCTGATGCTGCCGGGCAACCCTGGCCTCGTCTCGTACTACCGCGAATTTCTCCCTTCGATTCGAGACGCATTGCCGGCAGACCTGAAAGGGCAAACGGTCATCCACGCGATCGGGCACCTCGGGCATACGCCGAACGCGACGAGCGCAGAACGGAGAGGGTTCAAGCCGAATGCGCAGCCCACGCTCGAGGACCAAGTGGCGGACAAGGTCGCGTATCTCGACGAGCTGGCCGAGACGTACCGCTTTGGCGAGGAGGGCGCGCCCAAATTGATCGTGCTGGGTCACTCGATCGGCGCATGGATCGGCTTGCAGGTGCGCACCCAATGCAAGTGCGGTGTCTGCGCGACGAAAACCGCTGACAAGTCGATGAAACGCGCGCAGATGCTGAAAGAGCGGCCTTCGCTCGTCTCTGCGGTCCATGCCCTCTTCCCTACCATTTCTGACATGGCTCAAACTCCCAACGGTCGCTCCTTGTCCCCTCTCTTCTCCTCGTGGTCGCTCCGCCCCGTCTTCTACTCGACTTCCTTCCTCTCGTACCTCCCAACCGGGCTCACCTCTCGGCTCGTCTCGCTCCTGACCGGACAGTCCGGCTCCGGCGCCAAGATCACCACCGAGTTGGTCTCCTCCCCTGAGACGGTCATCGCCGCGCTCGTCATGGCGCGCCAGGAACTCGCGAAGGTCACTGCCCTCGACGTCGACTTGCTCGATCAGTATGGAGACCGACTTTGGATCTACTGGACGGAGAAGGATGGGGATGGCTGGGTCACGGAAGAAGCGATTCAGGAGATCGAGGCTTGCTTGGAGAAGAAGTGGGGAGAGGCGGGGAGGAAACGCCGCGCGAGGTGTAAGGAGGGGATGCCGCACGCGTTTGTGCTCGATGAAGGTCAGTCCCCCTCGCTATGCCCGTGCATACGAGTGCTCCACGATGCTCCTGCCCTGTGCTCCTCGCTTCGGACGCGGGACGAAGGAGGACTGACTTCTCCCTGCTTCGCAGCCCACACGGGTTCTCTCGCTCGCAAATGCGCCGACTGGATCGTCACCGACCTCGCCGAATCTTCCTCTTCCGCCGCTACCAGCAGTTCCTAGCCATCCGACATGCGCCTGTACCATACGTGTAGATGTGCCCTGTTTTCTCCTTGCCGTGATTTCGAGCTTGTTGTGCCTTACTCGAAGATGCGCGTGAATGCCGAAGACGCAGCTCGACGAATTCCTCCCGGCGCGGATTGGATTTCTTCTGGACTGGTCTGCGAAGCTGTGATACGTGGTATTTCACCATTGCGAGTGCCGCACTACCGAGCGTTGTCGCTGTGAGGGTGCATGCAGCCCGCGTCACTTTCCCAAGTTTGGGTTTTCGATCCGCTTCTCCCGCGTCCACCTCGCTTGCAGCAAAAGACGGTTCTGCTGGATTGTACGACAGGATGGAATCAGGTGCTTCGCCACCGGAAGCGCCGGCGCTCCTCGACGACCTGAGCGTCCTCGCCGGCTTGCTCTCTCGGCTGCTCGTCTTTACCGCTCACACAGCACTCACAGTCGTAAGCACTTGAACGTAGCTCTCAGCGCATTGAGATAGGTACCTGTACTGACACGAGCCCCGTACTGTGCCCGCAGACGACCCGCGTCGTCGCGTTCGTGACGCTCTCGCTCCCTTCGCTCGCCTTTTCGGCCTTGCACTACTCGGCCTCGCTCACCTTCCACCTGACCTTCCTCAAGATCGTCGCCTTCCTCTTGATCGTCACGACCATCGCGAGTTACGTCTGGAAGGTGCGGTATTTGAACCGGTACACGGAGCTGAGGGACCTGCCCGGCGGGAATCGCATCAAGGGAGACGTGGGCTTTGACCTGTGAGTACAGCGTGCACTTGTTTCTCTTCAGTGTAGCCACCTCCGGCGGAGCCGTGAAGGTATGCTAAGCCTCGCGCCATTTTCACAGTGACCCGGACCTTGCGAATGACCAAACGGCGAGCGGCTTTCACAACTACCTCGACGAGTTCCGTAAGTGTCTCCCTCCAGAACTACACCTTCCTGGACACGCTTTGACGAAAGCGAACTCTACAGTCTCGGCGATCAAGGTTTTCGGCTACCTCGAAAAGCCCGTCTTCCACGAACTTGCGCGACACCTCCAAACTCGCCGCCTCGTCGCCGGAGACACGCTCGACCTGTCCCAGGACAAGTCGTTCTACATCGTCGTCGATGGCCGAGTCGAAGTATTCGCGCGGACCCCGCAAGCAGCGACGAACGGCGCCGACGATTACGGCTCAGATACGGACCCCTCGGACGACGACGCAGAGGGCAAAGGGTGGCAACTGCTCAACAACGTCGAGAGCGGAGGAACGCTCTCGAGTCTGTTTACGATCCTGAGGCTGTTCACCGAGGATGTCAAGCTGCGGTACGAGGAGGACAAGGATGCCGCGGAAGAGTCTTCCGCTTCGGACGACGGCGGCGCGGCGGCTGCTTTTGCGAAACAGCATCGGGAACGGGATGCGGACGTCTCGACGTTCGAGCTGGACGGCGGGGCGATCCATGCAGCGAGGCGAGCTGCACGACCGAATTTGGCCTCGCGCGATTTCGGCTCGCTCGGTAGCGCTGCTCTGAACGACACGGACGATGCCGATGTCGAAGACGCGGCGCGGGCAGACGATACGGAGACGACTCTGGCTTCGCCTTACGAAGACACGGAAGCAGAGAATGAGACTCTGCACGACCGCGGACAGCTGGACCACCTCGACGGCACCATCGCTCCTTCCGACTCGCGCTCGAACGCCACCACTCCTGCTTCGATCGCTTCGCCCGGAACGGGTCCCACGAGCTTCTTTTCTTCTCCTCCCACTTTCGCCAACAACTCGTCTCGCGCTTCCTCGACCTCGTCCTCGAAGAAGAACCCTCGACGACCCGGACCGGCAGCTTTCTCGACCCTCTCGAGCCAGTCGAACCCGTCTCGACCTCGAGCCCCTTCGATGCACTCGAGTGCACAGTTCACCCGTCCGGGAATGCCGTCTCGCCGTTCGACGGCGACCACGTCCAAGACAAAGCGGAGGCAGTCGACCGGCCCGCAGACGATTGCGGGCGAATCGACCATCGCGAGAGCCGCTACGGATACGACTCTGGCCGTCATTCCGGCAGAGGCTTTTCGGAGGTTGACAAAGAAGTTCCCGAACGCCGCCGCGTAAGTTCTCGCGCCTCTACCTGTTTCACCCGCCCAAAACCCCAGACTAACGCGGACCTCCTCTCCACAGCCACATTGTGCAGGTCATCCTCACTCGACTGCAGCGCGTCACTTTCTTGACCGCGCACAAATACCTCGGCTTGACGCGCGAAGTCGTTCGAACCGAGAAGGCGATCAACGACCTCGCTTGCTACCCTCTCCCGCCGGCCTTCTGGGAGTCGGGAGGCATTCAGCGACTACGCGCTCGCTTCGTGCCCGAGACGAAACTCGACGGCCCGTACGAGCACGATGCTGCGGTGCTAGGTGGAGTGACGGGCAAGAATCTCCAGGAGGACTACTTTGGTCCGAGGCGAGAAGTCATGACTCGGCGAGGCGCTCCCGGCAAGGGTGGTGGCCGCACAGGTGGCGTCGGCGGGGGTGCTGGAGCTGCAAGACGGTACAACGTGCCGCTCATGACTCCCTACGCCGGCCCCAAGATGGGCGAGGTGTTCTGGGACGAGGTCAACGTCGAGCACTCTTCGGACGACGGCGTCCGACTCAAGTACCGCGCGCCGAACTCGTCCCTGCTCGGATCGCCAGCGAGTCGTCGCCGCAGCCTCGCCTCGGCCACTGCGACTGGCAAAGCTGCCCCGGCTCTGCGCAAAGCCGGAGACTTGCTCACGATGAGCTCAGTTGCCCAGGGTCAAGGCATGCTGCCCGTTCAGACTCCGCGGCTCGAGCGGACCAAGACGGATCGCACCGACGATGGCGGCGAACGCGACTTTGATCTCCGCGACGCCGTCATGGAGTGCATCTCCAAGGCGATCGGACTGGTCCAACCGCATGTGACCCCGTCGCAGTCGGTAGAGGCCTCGCCCGCCCTGCGTCCGCATGAGCGCCAAAGCAGCGCGAATGGCAACCTGCGCGACCAAGCCGCGTTCAACTCGTCGTTCGGCTCTCTGTCGATGCTCGGCTTGTCCGGCCTGAACGACGACGAATCGTCCGTCTCGAGCTTGTCGAGCTTGCGGAACGCCGACGCCGGTGCAGTCGGCAGCTTCACCAGCATGGACCTCGAAAACGAAGTCGAGATTCTCTACTTCCCGCAAGGCAGCGTACTCGTGAAGGAGGGCGAGCGAAATGCCGGCCTGTACTTTGTGATCGACGGCTTCCTCGACGTCAGCATGCCGGAAACGCAGCCCGGTCTGGCTTCGGGGAATGCAACGATGCCCGGAGGCGACTCGGCGGAACGTGGCCGCAAGCCTTCTGGCCCCAAGAACGGCACCGCGGCCGGGAAGCGATCCGGCTCGCGCACAAAGGCGACGACACCTGGCGCCTCATCGACGACCAAGACGACGCGCGGACACACGAGAGCGGGAGCAACGGGTCCGAAGGTCACTCGGAAGCAGACCCCGGTCGGTTCGGACGGGACCGCTTCGCCGACGTCGCCTTCCAAGGCCAAGTCGATCCACCTCTTCACCGTCCGTCCGGGCGGGATCGCCGGTTACCTTTCCTCTTTGTCCGGCTTCCCTTCCTATGTCGACATCACCGCCAAGACCGAGTGCTACGTCGGCTTCCTGCCGGCCAAGGCTCTGGAACGCATCATGGACCGCAAGCCGATCGTCCTGCTCACCCTCGCCAAGCGCCTCATCAGCCTCCTCTCGCCACTCGTCTTGCACATCGACTCGGCCCTCGACTGGATGCACGTCAGTGCGGGACAGGTCATCTACCGACAGAACGACTCGGCGGACTCGTTCTACATCGTCATCAATGGTCGTTTGCGTTCCATCACCGACCGGCAGGAGGGAGGTATCCAGGTGCAGGCGGAGCATGGCCAAGGCGAATCGGTCGGCGAGCTCGACTGCATCACCTCGACCCCTCGTCCCACAACGCTGCACGCCATCCGCGACACCGAACTTGCCCGCATGCCGATGACTCTCTTTAACGCGATCTCGGTCCGCCACCCTCTGGTGACGATTCAAATCAGTCGGATTATTGCGGCGAGGTTGCGCCTTCAGGTCACGCGCGAGTCCAAGCTGCAAGGAGGTCTGCCGAAGGAACTCGGCGCGCCGGGAATGGGCGACAACGGCATGGGCAAGAACAACTTCAACCTCAAGGTATGCCTGCTTATGCTCCTTTCGGAGTCTGTCGATGTCGATCACTGACTCCACTTGCCACCTCGCTCAGACCGTCGCCGTCATCCCGACGAACCGGCATGTCCCGGTCTCCGAGTTCGCCTCGAAGCTGCACGCCGCTTTGGAAGGCATCGGCGCGCCGACTTCTTACCTCAACCAGGCGACCGTCATGCAAGTCCTCGGCCGTCACGCCTTCTCCAAGATGGGACAGCTCAAGCTCGCAGGCTGGCTCGCCGAAACCGAGCAAAAGTACCGCATCGTGCTCTACGTCGCCGACACCGCCATCTCGGCACCGTGGACGCAGACCTGCATTCGACAGGCCGACTGCATCCTCGTCGTGGCGGACGCAGGAGCTGAACCCGACCTCGGCGAGCACGAGAAGCTGCTTGTCAGCATGAAAACGACCGCACGAAAGGAGCTCGTGCTGCTGCACGCCGAGCGCAACGTGATCTCCGGCTCGACTCGGCCGTGGCTTCGAGTGAGTCCTTTTCTGGAAGATAATGCTATCAGAGTCAGCTCAGACTGAGACTCTCTTTCTTGCAGAACCGACCCTGGGTCCACGCCCACCACCACGTCGAGATGCTCGGCGCTACTCCGGAGGTCAACCGCTCGCAAGTGCACAACCCGACGGCGGTCGTCGCCTTGCAGAAGCTCGCTGCACGATTCGAGCTCGAGATCAGCAAATACAAGAAGGCCGCACCGCGTCCTGTTCCCCAGCGGGCTCCTGCCTTCTCCGACTTTGCTCGCCTCGCTCGTCGCCTCTGCGGCAAGTCCATCGGCATCGTCCTCGGCGGTGGTGGTGCGCGCGGAATCTCGCATGTCGGCGTCCTGCGGGCGCTCCATGACCGCGGCATTCCGATCGACATGGTCGGAGGAACTTCGATCGGCGCTTTCGTCGGCGGACTGTACGCCAAGGAGGGCGACCTCGTATCGATGTATGGTCGCGCGAAACGCTTCAGTGGTCGCATGTCGACGCTGTGGCGGATCTTGACGGACTTGACTTACCCGGTCGTTGCCTACACGACGGGTCACGAGTTCAACCGCGGCATCTACAAATCCTTCTACGACACGCACATTGAGGACATGTGAGTTCGCCTCTAGCTGAACCTGTTGTCGAAACGATGTACTTATCCCACGTTCGGGCAGGTGGCTTCCGTACTTCTGCAACACGACCAACATCACCCACTCCCGCATGGACGTCCACACGACCGGCTACGCCTGGCGTTACGTCCGCGCCTCGATGTCGCTCGCCGGTCTCCTCCCGCCTCTCTGCGACGAAGGCGACATGCTCGTCGACGGCGGCTACGTTGACAATTTGCCTGTGCGTTCCGCATCTCATTCACACAAACCCTGCGCTTGCGATTGACCGCGTTTCTCCGAGTGCAGGTCTCGGTCATGCTCGGACAAGGCGCCGCCTCCGTCTTTGCCATCGATGTCGGATCGGTGGACGACACCTCGCCTCGCAACTACGGCGAGTCGGTCTCGGGGTGGTACCTTCTGCTGCAGCGGTGGAACCCCTTCGGCAAGCAGCCCAACATCCCCAACATCACCGAGATCCAATCTCGCCTGACCTAGTCAGTCCCTTCTCTCGCGACCCTGGATCTTCGCGGCTCGAAACTGACCGCCTTCTGAATTTGTCTCGTGCAGCGTCTCGAGCGTCAAGATGCTCGAAGAAGCGAAGGCGACTCCCGGCGTCCTGTACATGCGCATGCCCGTGACGCAATTCGGTACCGTAAGTACTTCTCTCGCCGTGTCTGTGTCAAAAACCCTTGCTGACCGCTTTTGCGCCCGCAGATGGAGTTCAAGCGCTTCACCGAGATCCTCGACGTCGGCTCCGAGTTCGCCAACAGCCTGTTGGACGAATGGGCAGCCGACAAGAAGCTCCCGACGGGCATGGAAGGCGATGCCGTCGCGCCTCGGAAGCAGAAGCGCGGCCAACCGATCCGGCGCAATTCCATCTAGACTATAGATGCCCTCGCAAATGAATACCCTGAGAAGTCTCCCTGTACCACCCTTTTCCTGTCGTTTGCAATCGCAAGTAATCTCTCGAGATGACCCAAGTGCATCTATGAGTGCGGAAGTAATCGGCGTTCGCAACAGGAAGGCAGGATCTAGTCGAACGTGATCTTTTTGCCCTGCGGCTTGAGCGCCGCACTTTGCTTGAGCGCCTCAGCTGCCTTGCGCTTCGCCTCCCACGAAGGATGCACCTTCTCCGCCGCCGCCTCGGCCGCCTTGACCTCTTCGCGCTTCTTCCAGCCCACGTCGGCCTTGGGCTCCTGGAACTGGTGTCTCCGCGGTGGGGGAGGGACCTCTGCGTTGGGGGCGTCGTAGGCGGGTGCGGCGGGTGCAGGAGGCGCGTTGCGTTGCCGCTCGGCGCGTTTCGCTTTCTGTTCCTTAACCTTGGCGAGCGGGACCGGTTTGCCGCCGTTTGCTTTGACGACGTGGGCTGCTGCCGAGCCGTACTTCTTTTCCCAGATCCTGCGATTCACCACGTGTTAGTCGAGATTGCTCAGCTACAGGCTTTATAGGCGGCCGTGCGGAAACTCACGCTTGTCGTGCACGCTGTCCTCGCCGGTTCTTGCGCTTGTCCTTCTTGTCCTTGCGCTCCTCGTCCTTGATCCACCGAGCCTCTTCGCCGTCCGAGTCCGAGTACGAGATATAGCCCGCCGCGAGCGACGGCAGGAACGAGGAAGAGGTGATCGGCTTGCCGGGGGCGGCGGCGGCAGCAGCTGCTGCTTTGGCCTTTTTGCTCGGTGGGGCGGGAGGTGGCGACGCGGAGAGTTTTCGCCGCTTCTTGCTCGCCGGCTCGGCGGCGGTGGCACTCTCGTCGTCGCTGCCGATCGCGTCTTCGTCGTCCTCGGAGCCGGACCAGGCACCTTCGCTGTCCGAGTCGTCGCCTCCGAGCGCCGCCAACTCGCGCTGGATCGCCTCGTCGTCGTCCATTTCCGACTCTTCTCCACCCGACGAGAAGCCCGCGACGGGGCCTTCATCTTCACTAGTCTCTTCGTCTGCATCGTCGGCCGCTTCAGCTCGCTCGCGACTCTGCTCGTCATCCCCGTCGCTGCCCTGGAGGAAGGCCGCCTCAATCGCCGCTTGCCGACCCGGATCCATCGTCATTCCCTTTCTCGGGACCTCTTCAACCGCCTTGCCCTTGCCCTTCCCATCCTCCTTCGGCTCGACTTCCTCGCCGAGTCGCTTCCGTACGGCGCGGACAATCTCGTCCCACGCCTCTCCGACCGCCTTGTTGGCCAAGATGCGATTCCGCGCCTTGGCTTCGGCAGAGGTGGGTTCGTATTCGACCCATGCGGGCGTTTTGGGGATCGAGGCGATGAGGTAGGGGAGGTAAGGGACTGTACGGAGCGGTCCGAGTTTGGCGATGCGGGTCGCGAGGAGGTGAGGCGGGATGGCGTTGATGTCGAGTTTCTACCGGGGGCATCACGGATTAGCGAATGGTCACAGATTGGCAATGATTTGGTGCATACCTTGAGAGCGGAAAGCTGGGCGTCAAGGTCCTTTGCGAGCGCTTCGTCCGCCTTTCCGTCTTTCGGTTCTCTGCAAGATTTGGGTGTCAGCGGTCCGCCTTCACTTGCGACATGGTGCGTCTCGACCTACTTTGTCTGCTTAACCTTGCGGGTGAGTTTCTGCACTTCGAAAGTCTTTGATTTCTTGACCGCCTTGTGAAGCAGCTTGACGGCATGGTGCTGTTGAAGTGAAGCAGAGGATGGTCAGCGCTGCGTTTCCGCCTGCGGGGCTGGCTCGAGACTGACCATGTAGGCCTTGAGAGCTTGTTCCTGTGCTACTGGGTCTGCTTCCTGTCCTTCCTCGTCGTGTTGCTGGTTCGCACTTTTCCATCGCTTGTTTTGCGGCTGGGAGCGTCGAGGCGAGTTAGCTCTCTCTTGCGAGGGTCGGAACCAAGTAGGCACCAGCTCACCTTGTTGCCTGTATTGCCGTTCGGCCTGCTCCGTTTCTGGTTTGTCCGAGTCGACATCGTGTTTGGTGGAAAGCCAAAGAGCTCGAATCACTCGACGCTCGAGACGCTCAAGGTCAACCTCTCGCTCCCACACAACTCTGCTTGGAACTGCTACGAAGGTGTCCAGGAAACGAAGTCACGACTGACAGACCGCCGCTCACTCGGCTCCACGCCCTGTCCGGACCCGTGCTCGCCCGCCTGCTCTCACCGCCTCGAACGAATCCAAGTGGAGGTCGCTCCCGCAGCCCGCGACAGCGCACGCCATGGGCTTCCGTACACTCGTACACGTCGTCGGCAAGCTCTGCAAACGCCTCACGCGCCGTCGGGCTCAGTCCGAGCCGAAGACGAAGCCGACTGGGCCCCCCGAGACCACGGTCAAGCCCGATGCGCAGGTTGCCTCGCCCGCCGAAGACGATGACACTCGCACGTGTACGGAACCAGCCAACCTCGACAATTTACCGACTGAACTCTTACTCGCGATCGTCTCGGCAGTTTCGCGCGGGTGGAAACCTCGGTTGCAACTACTCGCCGCGATGGCGCAGGTCAATCGCAAACTTGCATCCACGCTCCTTCCTGAAGCACGTCGAACTTTTCACGTCTTGTCCGGTCGCCACATCGAGACCCTCCACACACTGCCGTACACGATCCGCATTCAATGTCAGACTCATGTCGAAGCTCGACCACCGCCTCTGCCCGATGCCCAACAGTCAGCCGACTCGACGTACCCGTGCCCGAACCTGCTGCCAGGGGAAATCCCGATGGCTTTGCAACACCTTCCAGCTGTACGCCAGCTGCACTTGAGCTTCTACGGGGTGGTCACCCACGAAACTCGACGCGATGCTTTCCGTTTCTCCCTCCTCGTGTCCCCCAACAGTCCATTCAACAGTGAGCAGGCTTTCCTCCTGCTCAGAAAGCTCTCCGAAGACGATGATGTTCTGACCAAAGCTTTGGAATAGGACTACGGTATCTGTGGTGCAGCAAAACCTACCTTGATCTCCAGGTCCGTCTGCCGAATGGCGCAGGTGTTGGGCAGAGCGCATGCCAAGGGCTTGTACTGTTCGGTAAGATCACCGCGCCTCGAATCTCTGCGCTGGCTCTGTTCTCTCGCCTCGGTCTGCACTTCCCGCAGCTCCAGACCTTGCGCTTCGGACCAATCTACCTGGTGAACGATGCGGACGGTCGATACGAGATCCCGGAAATCGGCAATTCTCCACCTACGCTACAATACCTGCAGGTAGATTGCGCCCTTCCTAAGGATTTTGTACCCGACCTGCCGAAATGCTTCTTCGAGACCAAGACGCCTACGTTGTTCTGCCTCGACTATGCCTTCAACGGCCGTTCCCAGCCGTACAACGCCGAGCAACATCCAATGCGGTATGTACGCCTTGATCGGCTGCCGCAGTTGTCCTCGAAGCGCTCGGAACTTTCCGACTTTCTGCTCTCGCTTTCGTCGTTGCGCTGCATCTTCCTCGCACAGGAGTTGTACGAATCAGCAGACACCTGTGATTTTGTCAACCCACTCGCCCAGCGTCTCATTGCCAGACGTGTCGATGTCCGCAAGCATATCGACAAGGCCGTGGGCAGTTATGTCCTTCCGGAATTCAAAGATTACCTCAAGATGAAGCAGGAGACGATGGCAACGGCGTAACCGGGATCAGCTTGCAAGGTGGCGATAGTGCAGAGCTCGTTGCTTGCGAAGTTTGTGTAGATAAAGCTGGAAACTTGCGCATCGAGCTTGTTGAGAATTTTTAGACTGTTTGCGAGGCCTTTCTTTTCGTGATTCTCGATTCCGCTCTTTTCGCCATGAGTCAGGAAGCGCAAAGAGCTGGGCGGGTGACTGCATAAGAGCTAGTAGCAGGACTACGTTGATTAGTCGACGGTCAGCGGCGTCGATGGAGCCACTCAGCTGTGATCACGTGGTTCCGAAAACTCATCGGGAATCCACGGGACGAGCACTTCTCTTTCCACCCATACTCGCCTCGCTCGCTGTAGACCTAGCGGAACTCGACCTACTCAAGTGTGGCGATCGGCGAAGCGACCCGCCTTCTCAGCACTTGCACCGATGCTGGAACGCCTCCACCGAGATCGGTCACAAGGTCCTCCTGGAGCACAGCGACGGACCGTGGGAGCTCGAGGACAACGTCAACACCGCCAGCCTCGTCTGCAAGGAATGGCGACATCGACTTCAGCCGCTCCGAGCGCCGCATCTTCAGACTCGGAAGAGCCTCGCTCTCGCTCGTGCGCGACCGCAGTCTGAACGAGAGCGGGCGACGACGGTCCTCGTCGGAATACCTACTCCTACAGAGGAGCTGCCATCCAGACTCTGGCATCAGCTGGCCGCGGCGGCCGACTTGCATAAATTCCTTGCGCTTTATCCCAATGCTCGCCGCGCCGTGCTTGTCAACCTCACTCGCGTCGTCGAACTGCAGTCTTACAAAGGACGAGGCTTGCGCGGTTGAGTCAGCATTCTCCTGAATTAAGGACGGAGTCCACCATACTCACTACCTTGCAACGCTCCGTGACAGATTACCTGTCGCTCTGCGCGGTCAACGTCGCCCTCGATGTGCAAAGCTTGACCCCGAACGACGTGTACGCCTTGAAGCACTTGCGCATCGAGCTCAATATCGATACGACCTTGTCATTGAGAGCCGGATTCAATAGCGATACGACCACGGACTTGATAGCCGGACTCGAGACGTTCCTCACGCGCGATCATTTGCCGCACCTGCAGACCTTGCAGATCGGGGTCCGCTACCGAGCCCCTTTATCGGGGCCATTTCGTTATCCAGCTCCGTCGGTGGCGTTCCTCGACCAGCTCGAGGCGATCCAGGTGGTGGTCAGGGAGACCTCGGCGGCCCTCGGCGAAATCCCCCTTGCGTATACTCAGACGGTCACGCCCGTCTTGTTCACCCTCACGAAGACCTACCCGTCTCGGATTCCTCCTGAGGTGGTTCCTCACATGGAATACGTCCAGATCGACCAGGCCGTCGCTGACGACCCCTTCCGTCTGTTCCCCGTCATGTCGCTGCCGCACCTCAAAGCCATCTTTGTCCCTCACGGGTTCTCGTTCTCGGTGGACCCCGACGCGGAAGACGACGTGCGCGAGCTCTTCGCCGACTTTGCGTGGCGCAAAGTCGAGTTTGTCTATGGCGCGCCTCCGGTCGAGTGGACTTTGATTGATCCCGAGTTCCAAGCATACCTCCGCCGCAAAAAGTCCTCCCAGTAGTTCCGTCCCTGCCTTCCATTTTGGCGTAATCGTGGTGCTTTGCAACAAACAGCTTGTGAATCAAATATCGGATTTGAGCAGTCCTTCTCGTTGCATCTGCTCTTGGCCGACGGAGCGCCTCCGGAAGACAGCAATTCTCCCGCCTTCACCTGCCTGCTCCAACTCCGAGACGGTCAAGCTCGATCGGGACGTTCACGACGCTCACTGGATTAGCTCGCTACACTACCCGCGACCGCTCCAGCATGCTTGACCGCCTCTCGACCGAAGTTCTGAGGGCGATCATCCAACAGGTCTCGCCCTCCGTCTGGGAGCGCAAGGAGTGCCTCACGCAGCTCGGCATAGTCTGTATAAGCATCCGACGCGCAATCAAGCCCATCGCCGACGAGTATGTTCACGTCGATCGCGCCGACGCCGTGGCCGTCATCAAGCGGTGGCCGACTGCCTGCCGCAAACTCGTCACCACGCTCTTGATCGGCCATGATGGCACGAATACCGAGTCGAAAGATGCGTTGCAGATCGACGAGCGTGACTTGACCCGCCTTCTGGCGGCCCTGCCTGCGGTCAAAGCGGTTTACGTCCGCAACCTCGTGGCGAGCCCTCTCCCGCCAGACGGTGTGCAAGCCGAAGCTGTCACCTTTGCCACAGCTCAGAATAACCCCTTCAGAAGTGAGTGGACGCGATCCCCGAGCCTGCACTCGCAGCGCGCTCACTCTCCTGGGCGAGTTCTTTTTCGCCCCCTCGAACAGAGTGTACCACCTTGTCGATCCGTGACAGTCGTTTCTACTTTGAATTGTCACTCGAGCACGTCAAGTTTGCCCTTCGACACCTTCACATCGGCACTCTGCAGCAAGAACCTCAGAACGCGCCCGGGAGCGGGCTCGAACAGCAATTTTTGACTCGCAAGTGCCTGCCTCACCTCGAAACACTCCGCCTGTCTTGCCACTGGTTGCCGCGCTGCACCAAGGACTTTTTGGACAAGTTGAGCCTGATCCAGATCGATCTCAAGGCCGACAACCTTGACTGGGCGGTCAAAATGATACAGGCTGGAATTCTCGAGACGAGTACGCCTTTGTTGATCACCTACGACGAATCGCTCATCGCGCACGCGCCTTCCCCCGAGATCCCGGGCCTCAAGTATATCCGCCTCGAGCCTGCGCATCCGTACGACATTCTCAACACGCTCGAAGCGCTTCCCGACCTCGAGGCGGTCTTCTTTGCAGGAACGTCCACGTACAGGACTGGACGCCTCGGCGAGATCGACTCGAGCGGCGAGATAGAAGTCCGCGAATATCTCGCCACGAGCAACTTTGTCGTGATCCCGCCACAAGAAGGCGACTCGGACGGCGTCGAGCCTGCGTTCTCGCGCTACATCCGCTCGCGCGCTTGAGCCGGAAGCGGGGGGAGATTCCTTCGAGGTATAGCTGACGACGCGAAGGAGGCATTCGTGGATTGTTGAAGGGACGCAGGGACGGCGGGAGGTTTCGCTTGCAGCCTGAGATGTTCGTGATGAGGTTGTGAAATGCTTGCTTTTCCATCGGGATTTAGACCAGGGTCTCACGCAACCGATTCGACAAGCGCTTGTACGGATCTGATCCCAGTACGTTGAGACCGATCCAGCGTCAACGGGAGCGGATTCCGAAAGTCTGGCGGCCGGGCGGAGGTTGGTTCCGCTGACAAAGCAGCCACCGTCTTTGCTTCCGGACTTGCTCGGCTTCGACCGCTTGCACGCACATTCGCTCTGTCCTTTAGTTTCCGTCTGACAGCGGCTGATCCGCCGCTTCGCCTGACGTTGCGCTGCTGCCTCGAGTGGCGCCGACTTGTCCGAGACTCGACGCGGAACGCAAGTTTCGCCGCAAGCGATCAACACGACCGCGGCCCTCTGCGCAGCCTGCAGCTAGCCAGAGGAGCAGCAAGGCGACGCTAGTACGGCCCCGACGATGCAGGCGTTCTCGAACGGGTTCCAGGAGGAGGACGATCCGTTGCCTCGTCCACTTTCGCCGCAACCTCGTCATGCAGCCGCGACGTTGGACGGAACCTCAAAGCCCATCAAGCATACCGTCAGCACTCTTGATTTGACAGAGGACTCGCCGGAACCCGAGATCCGGCCCGCGCAGACTGCCCGAGCGAATGGCGAGGCGAGCAAGGCTGCTCTCGACGCCTGGCTCGGAGACGACGGCGCGGGTCAGGCCAGCACGACGACGGTGGGTATGGAGACGAGCGCTTCCGCATCAGCATGGAACCACGGACAGGCGGCGGCGCGATCCCCCGTGCGGGCGACCGCTTCGAGCAGCGGATTCGGACAGTTTGCTTCGACGTCTGCTCAGTCATCATCGCCGCAGCGCGCCGGGCAAGCAGCAGGACACTTTAACGCACCGAGGAAGGTCATCTCAGACTATCCGCCGTCTGCCAACTCGTCACGACAGACACATGCGTTCGGTCAGGTCCCCGTCATTTCTTCCGCCGCAACTGCTCGCACGCCTTCCGCCCATCTCCCGGCCGCTTCGACTTCGTCCGCGTACGGGGGCTTCATGCAACCCGTCAGCTCACCCGCCGCCGCCGCTCTTGCCGGCGGCACCGGTTTCAGCACCGCCAAGATCCTGCAAGAAACGCAGGCGGCGTTCGACGCCAACAAGCCCATCTCGCAGCGGATCCCGCCTCCGCCATCAGCGGCAGCCGCAAACGCAGCTGGAGCCGCGATCAAACGGGAGTCGCAGCAGGCCCAGAGGGACGTCAAGGGAAAAGGCAGAGAGGACGTTGTCGATTTGACGGCGGACGATGCGCAATCCGACGAGGACGACATCGTGATTGACGAATCGCCCGTCTGCATCGGCGAGATCCACACGTTCGCGCTCATCCTGAACCGCGTCGAAGAGATCGTCCCGCCGAATCCTCCACCTGCGACGAGATCGGACGGGTCCGCTTGGCCGGCAGAACAAGCTAGCGCGATGCGCTCGCGGTACGAGCAGGCTCTGCAAAGGTATCGGCTCCCGCTGCCCGTGCATATCTTCCGGGATCAACATTCATCGATCAACGGGCAGAGGAAGGAGATGCTCCGCTTGATCACGCCCGTCAAGCACGAGCAGTTCGGGTTCATCGATTACAAGGCGGCGAATACGCTCGGCCCGCTCTTCGGCGACGGCTTCCATGGTACGGGCGTGACACAAGGAGGAAACGGCAAGCTTTCTGCGGAAGCGTACGTCGAACGCAGAGGCGAGACCAACGTGAGTCTGCAGTTCTCTCACGGACGGTCGCAGGAAGCAAGTGCTGACCGCGCAACGTTGTCCCTCGCCAGCCTCACATCTTGAAACTGCGCTTGCTTCTGTTCGCCCGACCGTTCGACGTCCCCGCCATCGCCCGAGCGCTCGAAGAAACGAATCCGCCGATCTGGCTCGACCACCCTGCCTCCTACATCAGCGCCGAGCACAACGGAGCGCGGTACCAGAACCCGCACAATCCCGCCCCGGGCGTCGGAGCTCGCGGTGCCGATGCCGAGAGGAGGCGGAACGCGCTCGTCTCGGGCATTTATGGCGGGTCGAGCGTCAGCGCGCAGAAGGTCGTCAAGGCCATCGACGTCCAGAAACAGCAAGTCGAGGAGGTTTTTATGAACCTCAAGAGTGGGACGGATCTCGAGCAAGTGACGCCTCGTAAGCCCCTCGTTCCGTCTCAGGGTCCCCTGGCCTCGCTCGCGACTGATTCGTGATTCTGCGCCTGTCCGACAGCTCCGATCGTTTCCACTACCCTGTATCCGCATCAGAAGCAGGCGCTCGCGTTCTTGCTAGATCGTGAGAGCCTCGTCAAGATTCCAGAGAAGGACGTCAAGGGTCAGCCGCCTGCGATGGTGTCGCTTTGGCAACGAAAGTCGGACGCATACGGTCAGGTTCGAGGTTGGACCAATCTCGTCACCGATCTCGAGATTGCTGGGGCACGTCCGCCACCACAAGCGAGAGGGTAGGTTTGCCTGCGCATGTTGGCAGAACCGAGGCTTGCCGCTTGATGCTGACTCGTTGTGCGCTCTCGGCAGTGCCATCCTCGCCGACGATATGGGTCTCGGCAAGACGATCGTCGTCATCTCGCTCGTCTGCACCACTCTCGACGAAGCGCGCGAGTGGGCAAAGGAAGCCCCTACGAAAGACAAGCTCGACTCGCGCTTCGATGACAACGTCAAGGCGTCCGAAGTGCAGGGACGTTCGGTCGGCATCAACGATTTCCAGTCTCGGATACCGGGCGCCGATCTCGACGGAGGCTCCTTCGGCAGACCTCTTTCGAAGAAGAAGCAGGCGAAACAACGGCGCGAAAAGGCGAAAGAAGAAGCGGTCCAGCTGCGCTTCGAGAAGCTCGTCTGTCGGTCCCGCGCCACTCTCATCGTCTGTCCGCTTTCGACGGTTCAGAACTGGGAGTCGCAGTTCGAGGAGCACACGACGGCGGTCGAGCGCGACTCGCACGGCGGCAAGTCGATCCGGATCGAAGCGGACAGCGAAGTCAGCAAGGCGCTGAAGCGCAAGATGCGGGTCGCCGATAGCGACGAGGACGACTTCGTCGTCAAAGACGACGACAGTGACGACATCAGTGATTCTTCGATGAGGTCTATTACGTTCTCGGGTCGACCGAAGAAGAAGAAGAGCGCGCTCAGGATCTACATCTATCACGGCGCTTCTCGTTGTGACGACCCTCGCCGCCTCGCCGATCACGACGTCGTCATCACCACCTTCTCAACCCTCGCGACCGAGTACTCGAAGCAGGTCCGCGCGGACGAAGAGCGGGAAGATGAGGAGGAACTCGCTGCGAAACGGGCCGCCGAAGAAGAGGACGGCATCGTCGAAGTCTTTGGGTTCGGCCCGAATGGCGAAATCTTGACGAGCCCGCCGGGGCAAGATGCAGAGGCGGCGCTGAAGGCGGCGAAGGAGAAGGAGAAGAAGGCCAAGCGAAAACGCAAGCGAGTCGAGGGATCCGGGGTCAGCCCTCTGCAAGCGATACAGTGGTTCCGGGTCGTGCTCGACGAGGCCCAGTATGTCCATGCGCCGATAGGGACGGTTCTTACTCCCGACTGACCCAATCGAGCTGTTTCGTAGCATCATCAAGGAGGCCCGAACGATCCAAGCCCGCGCCGCCTGCGATCTCTCGACCTCGCGCCGCATCTGTTTGACCGGCACTCCGCTCCAGAACTCGCTCAACGACATCTTCTCCCTCATCCGCTTCATCCGCCTCGAGCCGTTCCTCGATCGTCATGTCTGGAACCAATACGTCGGGGTCCTCGCGCAGAAAGGCGACGCGCTCGGCGCCGAACGGCTCAAGGTCATCATGCGCCACCTCGCCCTCCGCCGCACTAAGGACACCAAGGACGCGAGCGGGAAGCCGATTCTTTCTCTGCCGCCGATCGACTCGAAGCTTATCAAGCTCGACTTCAGCGAGACCGAGCGCGCCTTCTACAGCCATCACCACGCTCGCTACAAGCACGACTTTGCCAAGCTCGAGGAGACAGACTCGGTCATGAAGAACTTCTGCTCCATCCTACAGGAGCTCCTCAAGCTGCGTCAAATTTGCGTCCATCCCGCCCTCTTGCAAGACTCGCAGGACCGAGCCGCGGCAGCCGGCGAAGGTGGCGGCGATCTGGTGGCGACGATCGAAAAGCACGGCATCACAAAGCCCCGAGCGGTGCAGTTGCTCTCGCTCATGTTGGACGCGGGCGGCGGCGGGTGCCTCGAGTGTGGCTACGACATGCCTGCGTTCGCTCGAGCGGAGGGCGAGGAAGGCTTCGCCGATGAAGAGAACGGGGGAGCAGCGTGCGGCAAGAGCGGACGCAAACCGCCCAAGAAGGCACGCAAGGCGACCAAGTCACAGTCGGCACCAACGTCAGCGGCGACGTCGGATGACGACTCTGGCGCACCGCCAGCGGACGACGACATCCCCTACATCGTCACGCGCTGCCAGCACACCTTCTGCCCTCGTTGCTTCCGGCAGCAGATGAGTCACAACTGGCCGCAGGTTAAGAGCGACGAGAAGACTCAGTGTCGCGTCTGCCAGACCGAGTTCCAGCCCGCTGTTGATGCGGTCGAAGTTCACCCTCGCGAATACGCAAGAGTCATGGCCCAAGCGTCGAATCAGAGTAAGCCGGCGAAAGGCAAAGGCAAGAAGCCGGCGACTCGGCTCTTCGAACACAGCACCAAGACTCGGTGGGTCAGATCTCTCGGCCTCTGCCCTTGTAGAGGGCCAGCGCTGACATTCCTCATCTCGTCTGCGAAAGCCATTTGCTGGCTGATCTCCTGCCTTTCTCGATGGTCAACCCTTCGTCGGACAACTACGATCCGAATTACGATCCCTCGACGCAGACCGCAGAAACTGGTGGGACGATCGGTTTCCAACCCGTCCAAGGTGAAATCGTCAAGTCGGTCGTATTCTCGCAGTGGACGACTTTGCTCGACCGCCTCGGAGACGCTCTCACGGACCAGCATATTCGCTATGATCGTCTCGATGGCGCGATGAACCGTGATCAGCGTAACGCGGCGATGGAAGCCTTCAAGGTCGATCCCCGATGCGAGGTCTTGCTAGTCTCGCTGCGAGCTGGAGGCGTCGGGTGCGCTGGCATGCTTTTATCAAGACTCGGCAGAGCTTTACTGACCGTCGACCGTATGCAGACTAAACCTTACCGCCGGTCGCCGAGTCTACCTGATGGAGCCGTTCTGGAATCCGGCAGTCGAGGTGAGTTGGTCGGCGAGTCGTCGCCCGCTTCGACCAGCGGCTTACTCTCTCTTGCGCTCCGCAGAATCAAGCCGTCGACCGCATCTATCGACTCGGTCAGACCAAGCCGGTCCAGACTATCCGCTTCGTCATGCAGAAGACGATCGAGGACAACATGCTCAAGATCCAACAGCGGAAGAAAGAACTTGCTCAGTGAGTTTGTTTTCCTCTCGCTTGATCTGACGCCCAATCTCCGCTGACGACTGTGCTTGTTCAGAATGAGTGTCGGCCGCACTCTCAGCAAGCTCGAACTCGCGCAGCAGCGCCGTGAAGAGCTGCGGATTCTCCTCGACTGAGCGCAGTCACCGCACAACCCTATTCCCCGTGTTCGCGATTCCCCGCGTTCGTCATCAATCTGTTGTCGTTCTACTGCAATCCTTTCTCTCTCCTTCCAAGCGCGGACTGTTTAGTGACGCCAGAAACGTCTTTCCCTCTGCTCGCGGGAACGTCTACAAACCGCCAACGCCAGCCACCGCGCGCCGGTCCCAACAACGACATGGAAAGAATGAGTGTAAGAGAGAGAGAGAGGTGGACAGCCCAAATGGGCCTTTTTGAAAGGGGATAGGGGTTATAAGGCTGTGAAAAGCCTGGGAAAATGCTATGCTGCAGGGTTTAAAAGCCGAAACCGGAGAAGCGAATTAAACAACCATGGAAATGATGGTACAGAGGGTCATCGGATTAGGGGCAATGGGATGTGTCACAAACAAGCAGGAACGAGGCGAACGGGGAGCCTGAAGCCAAATGGGAAGGATCGGGATCGGTATATGTCGAAGAAGCGGAGGACGGAAGACGAAAAACATCACGCGCGCGATCAGGCCTTGATGGCGACCGGTTGCTGGTGCTGAGTGGCAGCCTTGTTGGCCTTGTGAGCGCCACCCTTGCGCTTCGGCTGCTGGCGGACGAAGCCGTCCTCGTCGACCTTCTCACGCGAGTCTTTCTTGGCGGCGGCGGCGGAGGGCGCGGACTCTTCCTTCTTGACCGGAGCTGGCGCATCCTTGCCCTCGGCGGCGGGCGTCGCCGAACGGTTGACGACGACGGGCGAGAAGGCGCGAGTCTTCGGCTTCTCCGGAACGACGACGCTCGCACCGCGGGCAGCAGCGGAGGCCCAACCGCCGATGAGCTTCGGGCGCGGGGCGGCAGTCGCGGCGGGAGCGGCAGGGGCAGGGGCAGAAGAAGCCTCCGCCTTGGAGTCTGCCGGTGCGGGGACGCCAGCGTCCGCGTGCGAGACCATGACGAAACCCTCGGTCTCCTCAGACGGCGAGGTCGGCTTGGCCGACTCTGCGACAGGCGCAGGCGCAGGCTTCTCAGCAGCCGCGGGAGGAGCGGGAGCAGAGACGGGCGCGGGTGCGGGTGCGGCGAGAGCGGCGGCGAAACCTTCCTTCTCGAACGCGGGCGAAGACGGCGCAGCCGGCGAGAGCGCGGGGAAGTCGTTCTCGCCCGACGGGACGCGCTGCGGCTTACGCTGCTGCTGCTGCTTGTGGCCGTTGTTCTGGTGCTGCTGCTGCTGGTTGTGGGCGTGCATGCCGTTCTGCTGCTGGTGACCCTGCCTCTGGCCGGCCGGACCGCCATGCTGCTTGTTGATGTGCGCCGGCGGGATGCGACGCGTCAAGCCGTTGATGGCGGCGACGAGCTGCGGTGCGGCCGAGCCGGGAGGGAGCGGCCCGTTACTCTGGTTCGCGCCGTTCGGGATCGGGCGCTGCTGCTGCTGCTGCTGGATCGGAGCGTGAACCGGCGCGGTAGCGTCGGGCGCCGAGACGGGAACCTGCTGAGTGGCTTCGCTCGGAGTGGCCGAGACCGACTCCTCCTGCGAGACAGCGGCGGGGTTGGCGTCCTGAGACGGAACGGGTGCCGTAGCCTGGTCCTGCGCGTTGGTCTGCGCCGACATCCGCTCGCGGTACGAGTACCCGCCGTTGAGGATCGTGCCCTGCTCGTGGTGCTTGCGCGCAGTCTGGTTGGCGGCCTTGATCGCCTTCTGCGTCGCGAGCCACGCGGGCGGCATCCCCCCGGTCGCCTCGGGGTGTTCGGTCCGTCCGTCGATTCCGATCAAGCCGCGACCGAGCGCGCGCGCGTCCGACCCGTCCGGCAAGAGGTGAACAAACAGGCACTTGTCGCCGTGGCGGCACCGGTTCGCCTCGAAGAAGGAGCAAGGCGGGCGAGCGTTGCCGAACGAGGCACGCTTGCCTCCCGGTCCCGGGATCGGTCCGTTCGGTCCGCCGATCGAGCGACGAGGTCCCATCGGGCCGCGCGGGACGCCGTTCCGCATGTACGGCGCGCCGTTGGGCGCTCCGGCAAGGAGCGCTGGCGGCATTCCGGCGGGAGGACCGGTCTGGAAGAAGGTGTGAAGGGACGCGACGGGCGGAACGGCGGCGCCAGCGGCGGCGGCAAGCGGGTCAATCGGAGCCGCCAGAGCAGCCCCAACAGGAGCGACGGCAGCAGCCGCGTCGATGACGGGTGCTTCCGCCGACGACGCGGAAGGCTCGGCAGGCGAGGGCGAAGTCGCGGGAGCGGAGGACTGCGCGGGCGAGACGGCCGCGGGCGGCGGCGAAACGGCCAGCTGCTCGGCCGCGGCGACCTGAGGCGGAGGCGGAGGTGCCTGTGCGACAGGACCGGCGGCGTAGTATGGCTGCGGCGGGAACGGCGGCTGCACGGCGGCGGCGGCAAAGTGCGGCGGGTAGTAGTAACCCGGCTGCGGTCCACCGAACGCGACCTGCGGAGCGTAGCCGTACTCCATGCCGGCCTGTTCCGGGTAGTAGAAGGGCATGCCGGCGGCCTGCATCGCATACGCCTGCTCCATCGAGATCTGCTGCGGGTGGAATTGGTGGTGCTGCGGCGCCGTGTGCTGGAAGTGGTGCTGCTGCGCCTGCTGCTGCTGCTGGTGGTGCTGGTGCTGGTGCTGGTTGGGGCCCGAAGCCTGAGCAAGCGAATGCTCCTGCCTCTGAGCGCCTTGCTGACCATTAGCGACCTGCGGCGCGACCGACGGCGACGGCGGCACGCCCGGCGAGCCGGCGGTGCCCGGGATCCCGTGCGAGAAGATGCAGTGCTCGCCGTATTTGCACTGGCCGAGCGGGAAGAAGCGGCACGGGATGTTGCGCGCGACTTCAGCCGGGGGCAGGTTGGCCGGCGCTGAGGACGAGGCCGACTCGGCTCCGGGCGACGCCGCTCCGTCGTTCACGCTCGCGCCATTCTCTGCAACGAGTGAAGATGTAAGAGTCAGCTGCTGTGCATTTTTTCGTAGGCGTTCGTGCTCGTTCCTCGCGATTGGCAGCCTCCGCGGCTGCCTCGCTTTCCACCCGCTCAGACCGCCCAGCCGTGCACATCCCGACTTTGTGGGCGCTCTTGCCGTCCATGCTCGTTGACGCGTACGACTGAGCCGTATGAACGCTAGACTCGCCAGCTCGGCTGTTGTTGACCTCAAAGAGTCTCCTCGCGTGTCGTTCTCGAGGGCGAGTCAATGCCGGCTCCTCCGCTCGCGTGCACCGCCCCGACCACGGCTGCGCGTCCGCCTGCGATGCACCGTGACAAGCTGTAACCGTGCGTGGGTACCAGCCGTACACGCGCGCCCTTGGCTGGTTGTCCACGTGACGGGAATCCGGCCGTGCTCTGAGCCGGTCTGCTCGCCCACTCCGAGATGCCGCCTTTCCGCGCTCTCGACTACCACTCCGCACCGCCTGCTGGACGCCGTCGCTGTAGACCACGAGAGATCAGATTCGACCGAGGGACTCACGCTTGACCTCCTTGGCGGGGTTGGTGGGCTGCGAGTCGGTCGGGTGGGCCGGCGGAGCAGCAGGCTGAGCTGCAGCTGACACAAGCGTCTCTGGCGCGGCGACCATCGTCTGGCGGGGCGGGGAGCACGAAGCTGGGCGGAGCTGAGTAGCTGGGACTGGCTCGGGCGAGCTGTACTACGAGTCCGTCGACCGACAGAGGCCACAGCCAGCGGTCGTCCGTTCGCCTTGGACTCGGACCGCGCGCCGAGAGAAAAAATTTGTGCGACTCACGCGGAACGACCTCCGCTCCGGAGCGAGCAGCCCATGCAGCTCTCCATAGAGCGGGAGAAGGATCAGAGCTGAGCGTAGAGCGGCAAGACCAGCGGTTCAATCCGACCTAGACTCCAACCGCCTGCGCAGGTGCTGTGGAGGCTTTAGAGTCGAGGCGCTGACGTCTCGACGTTTCCCCCGCATCCGAGAGCAACTTCATCGGCGGGCTGGCAGCCCATGCGTCGCTTGTTTGAGAGGGTGGACGGACTCGAACATGTGGGTGAGTTAGGTCCAACCCGCGAGACCGGGAGAGGAGGGTGTAGCTGCAGTCGGAGACGGAGGAAGAAGAATGGACGCAGCCGAGGTGGCGGATTCGGTTCGCGGCGCTTCGAGTCTGCTATACTATCGAGCGCTTTGAGCGACGCTGATGGTCGGTCGCCATCAGAGCTGTATTCTCCGAGCGGGCGGAAGTACGGCGAGAGAGCGGCAATTGACAGAAGAGAAAAGGGACTGGTTCGCTGTCAACCGAAGACTGGCGGGTACCCTTTGGGCACACCGAATGGACGGATATGCGCAGACGTTGCGACGAGGAGGTGCACAATGTTACACAACAGAAAGCAAGCACGGAATACACAGAGGAGTCCGGTTCTCCGGCAGTCTATTCACAGAAACAAACAGCTTCTGTCCGTGTTTCGGAACGGCGGAACGTGCGGAAAAGGTCGTACCGCATAGTCGGTATCTTCGTCAGAAGCCCTCGTCGGCGAGCTGTTCGGCGACGGCGCAGTAGAACGAGACGGGGCGGAATTTGATGTCGTTGCCAGACCAGGCGGCGTACGAGTATCGGAACTTGCCGATCCAGCCGACCAAGTCTGCAGCGGCGAGAGACAGAAGACGAGGTCAGACTCGGATGTACTTACGACGCCGCGCGTTACGGGTTCGTAGGCGCTCCGGGGGAAGGAAGGAGAAAGCGTGCGAAACGGAAATACGTACCGAGATGGTTCACATTCTCGAGCGTGGCGCGGTACTCGCCCCACTTGGCCGAGTCGACGCTCACCAGCCCGTCGTTAGCACCTGTAAGGGCATCTCGTCAGTCCAGTCCGACCAGACAGTTCAACCAGCACGCCGATTCCAAGATGGTATGCAATACCGGAAAAGCAGCGCAAGGACGCAAGCCAGACCAGGACTGCTCACCTTCGCGCTCGTACACGACACCCCACGGGATCCGGAAAGCGTTCGACCAGCTAGGCTCAAAGTACGCGCCGTACGAGAAGTAGCGCACGTTCGGGTCGTCCGGCGTCTCTTCGTTGAAGCGGGCCATCTTGGTGCTGCCGGATTGAACGCGCCGCAAGTCAGTTTCTGCTGGCAGTTTCGCACGCGCCCAGGTAGAAGTATTTCTGCACTCGAAGGGAAGAGAAGGGAACATACGTGGTCAAATCGTCGAACGCTTTCCCTCCACCGGGAACTCCTAGCGCCTTCATTGCCCCCATCAGCGCCGGGACCCTCTCGACGCCGACGATATCCTCGAGGAGGTAGTCGGCGAAAGAAGAGCCGCGATGGGGCGTCGAGATGGTTGTCAGAGACCGGACGCGGAAATTGGTCGGTTTGAGGTGCGAGATGAGGAATCGGCCGTCGAGCCCTCCCTGCATGCAGATCGAATGAAGCAAGCGAAAAGATCAGCTTTCTCAACGGTCCTCTCATCTCGCAAGGCTGAAGACATCCAGCGGCACGCACCATCGAATGGCCGATCAGGTTGACGTCCTGGCCCGGGAACTTTTCGCCAATCATCTGACAGAGGACTTTGGCGCGCTCTTCGATTGAGGCGCTCGCGGGGACGCGACCGATCAAGGTCTGGACGCCCATCGCTTGTAGAGCCTCCTCCACGCCGATCCAGTACGAGAAGCGGAGAGGTTTGACAGCCGCAGGACCGATGTAGTCGAAGCCTGCGAGCCAGCGGTGGTCAGCTTTGTCGGAAGAGTGGCTGTGAATGGGGAAAGGGACACACCAAAGAGGCCGTGACAGAATACGATCGGCAGCTTTGGCGTGCGATACTTGTCCTTGAGCAAAGTGAAAGTGTCGAGATCGACCTGCTCTTCCTCCTTGATCGTTTCCCGGTCTTCTGGATCCACCATCTTCTTCGCCTCGCTCGCCTTGGTATCCGGGCCGTCATCCCTCTGCTTCGCCGCACTGCGACTGGTCGAGAAGGGGCGAGCCGAGTTGCGAGGAGAAGATTTCGAAGAGCCGATGGATGGGAAGAAGGCAGCCGGAGAGGAAGTGAACGGGTTCGGCACGGCAAAGGACTGGAGCAAGGACGGTCCGTCGCCGTTGCCAGCCTTGGAGGATGACTGAGTCGGAGACGATCGGTCCGAGGGCGACGAAGATGCCGCGGCATCTGTTGCTCCGGAAGAGAACAGGTTCGGCAGCGAGGGCATTGTCGGCAGGAACGACGAGGGGCCTTTCCCCGCCTTGGCCGCCGCCGGTGTCCGAGGAAGCGGCTTGCCTCGCGCGTCGGCCGCAGCGATCTCGCGCGAGACTTCGTCGGCTTCGAGGGCGAACGAGCCGGCGCTGATGTCGAGTTCGTCGAGACCAGCGTTGAGGAGTTCGGCTTCGAGGCGATCCTGCTCCTCTCGGGCGAGGTGGTGACTCCGCGCTTCTTGTACCGCTTTCTTGCCCGCAAAGAGAGAGAGGAACGACTCTGTCGGGTCTGTTGAGCCGTCCTTCGTCGGCGGGAGAGGTTTGGATTCGGCGTTGGCGGGGTCCACGACCGCAAAGGGCCACCATTTGCCCCAACTCAACTGCGAGACGTCAGGTCCGCCTGTCTTGGGCGAGGACGACGGCGAATCCTCCTCGACGAGAGCTGAAGGTCGTTCGAGTTGACTGCTTTTGCGCCGCGGTGCTGCTGCTGCCGCCTCGGAGCCCGCACCTCCAGACCGGTCTCGCTCAATGAGCGCTTTCAGAGTCCCCACGCTCGCACTCCGTTTCCGGAATTGCAATGTCGGCCGCTCGCTGGATTGTCTGACGTCTTTGCCGGGCGAGTTGGGATTGGTGGGGGAAGCCGAGGTCGACGTGAGGAGGGATTTGGGCGGAGAGGATGCCGGAGGACCGGTCGGCTTCGACAGGTCGACCCATGACGCGTGCGATGCAGTCAGACTCGCAGAAGGCAGCGTCGAGCGAGTGAGCGACTCGAGGAGGAGCGGCGAACTCGGCGAGAGGTGCGGCGAAACCGAGGACAATCTCGCGAGCGGTGGTTTCGCTATCGGCGTAGAGGTGCTCGCGAAAGACGACTGTGCGTCTGTTTCGGCATCTGGGCCTATGGACCTGGGCGTGGCGTCGGGCGATGCGCGTGTCGAAGAGTCGGCGGCCGAACGCGACATGCAAGGAGCAGTACGGCGCGCGGGCAAGCGAGCAAGGCGTATACGCGCCAGTGTGTCTGCTTTGCACCAGTCGGAGCACGCCCTGGTCCCGGTTCTCGGCAACGGGGGGAGCGAGTGAGGTTGACCCACTGCGTCATTCGTCTCCGTCGAAGAATGAAATTTCGCTTCTCCAAAAGAGCCACGTTTACTGCTTTCTCATCAAGATGATATATCTGTATGCGGAGGTTCATCACGAGCGGGGATGTGCGCGTCCCCTGACTGCTGGATACGCCGGAGTGAAATTCGGAGGAAGAGGTAATCCGGTGGCGCGTCGTAGGACATCCCTTGCAGGTCCGCCTGCCGCCGACGTCTACAAGCACACGCGGTGCGCGAGAAAACAAACGGCAGCGTTCCGTCGCCAGGAACCGTCGTCACGGGCGCTGCCACCGTTTTCGAATCGGCAGCGGTTTTGCGGTGCCGGACAACGGCTTGGACAGAACGTACGCGCCGATGCTTGTGAGGTGAGGGTGCGCTTCGTCATTGAAGACCCTGCGGAAGAAGAGCTCGTCGGAGGACTCGAGAACGTAGGCGACATCGAGTTGGATCAGGGTGCTGGGCAGGTGGGCGATCAGGTCGGTGAGGTCGAGCGGAACCGTCGAGATCGGACGATCCGGTTGCCGTGTGAGATCGGACGGGTGAAGCTCCAACTCGAGGCGCTCGAGGACCGGCCAGTCGGATGCCTGCGTTGCCACCAGCTTGCTCACGTCGCGTGCTCCTTCTGACGACAGGGCCGGTCGAAGCGCAAGGCTCCGGAGACATCTGCACCGAGCGAGCAGCGCCGAGACGTCGGCATGCTCGTGATGGTACGCGATGTCGACACTCGTGAGGCAAGTCGGGTCGATCATGGACGACAGATTTTGAACCAGTAGCCCAAACGAGACCGTGTTTGGCTCGTCGAGTTCGGAGACGAGGCGGAGCTCCCTCAGCTTGAGCTGCGGAAATGCACCGTTATACGGCTCCTCAAGCCATCGGAGAATGTTCCGTTCGGAGCGACGCATGGTCACGTCCAAATGCCGGAGCGAAGGTGCATCTGCCAGTCGGTTCAGGAATCGTCGCCGGCCAAAGGAGAGGACGCAGCTCAAACGTTCGAGACGCGGTAGCGGTGGGGCATAGAGTGCGTAGGTCCAGTACTTGGCGGTGGTGATATCTGACCCGAGAGTGACCGAATCGACCTCGGTGCAGAGATTCCGAAAGTTGAGGGGGATCATCTCCGCCTTGTCCTCCAAGCTGGTCGCAGGGGCCGGCCGCGCCGGCTGCGCCGCCCGCGCTGGACTCGTGAGGGTGATGTGTTGGACGTGTCGGCCGATTTGTTCCAACGAACCGCTCTCGAGGAGGGCGAGGAGGAGTGGGTCGACAGGGTGACCGATCTCGAACTCTAGACGTGACCACCACGAATGAGCTAGAGCCCGCCACGCTCGCGAGAGTCGCGAGACTTTCGCTGCCAGTAGGAGGCGCTCGCGCTGCTCCTCGGGCGTCGCATAGGGGGTGTCGAGGCGCCCCACGAGTGGATCCAGGATCATCGAGAGGATCTCGTCCGGCAGGAGGGACGGATAGCCGAGTGGCAGATGCATGGTCATTGACGCCGCGACTCCGGCGGCCGTGGTCGACACCTCGTAAGCGGGATGAGGCGGATGGGGTCGATGAGGAGACAGTCAACTCAGCGTGGAAAAAGTGTCGTGACGAAAGACAAGGGACCTGCGCAGCCGCGATTTCACGTCTTGCACCACTCGTTGAGGAGAAGCGACATAGCAAGATGGTATGCAACGTAGTGCGCAACCCAGTAATCGATACCGGAGTGTACGGTGCCGATGTGCGCGAAGAGATCTTGTCTCGTTGTCTGCGGAAATCTACGACGAAAGATCATCGCCCACCTCGTCCTCCATACCCAGCCCAAAGCCGAAGGAGAAGGTAGCACCGCCGCCAGCATCTGCCGAGGATTCTGCCTCCCCCTCCTGCGGCGACTCCTCGCGAGCCTTGATCGTTTCCCACATTCCGACCTTCTTCAGACGGCGGCCTTCCTGACCCTCCAGGGCGGCTGAGAATGCACCTCGGCCTTCGCCTCCAATCGCCGATAACGCGTCTTCGACCATCGTAGCCTTTTCGGGACCGGCCGCTCGCATGGCCTCAACGAAGCGCTGGAAAACCTGACCGCCGCCGGTCTCGTCGCATTCGTCCTCGTGCAAACCGCCGGCAGGTTCGGTACCAGCGAGCTCTGCGACCGCCGTTGTCGCCGTAGCTTGCAGTTTGAATCCGGAAACTTGCAGAGGGCGGTCGCGCATGAAACGCAGAACGGCGGGCAGTTCGCGGTGCGAGACGTAGTTCTGGGTGACAGCGATGGCCGGCGTCAGGTTGACGACGACTGCGGACGTAGTGCGAGGTCAGTGCAGAGTCGGAGATAGAACCCGGACGTGAAGCGGGGTCGAAGAGAAGACCAGTGGAAAGTACTCACTGTGCCACCAGCCGCTCGGCACGTAGAGGATCTCTCCGGCACGGCAGATACCTTCGCGCATCTTGCCTCGCGTCGCCGAATCTTTCGCTCGGGGCCCGTACACGCGTTTCGCGTGTTCGTAGTACGACAGGAACCACTCGGCAAGGCTGAGCGGAGCCTCGACCTGCGCGCCGTCCTCGCTTGCGTAAACGCCCGGCGGGGTGACGTCGGGTGGGAACATGATCCAAGCCTTCTCGCCGACGGTGACGGCGTTCCATGCCGAGGTGTGATTCGGATCGACGTGCCAGGTAGAGCCCGAACGAGTGGGGCCGGCGATCTGGGGAACATGACCCGCTCAGCACTCAGAAGTTCCCGTGCCGAGAGAAGGGAGAAACTGCACTTACGAGCCATCGGTAGTCGGGTCTCTCCGTGCCCATGACCTCGAAGAGATCCTCTGAGAAGCAGGTCGGTACCGAATAGTCGTCTCCGAGGCTGTAACCCTCGAGGGTTGCTGTCTTGTTGACAAACTCGCTCTCAAAGAGGTACAGCGGACTTTCGTCCTGCGCGCAATCGTCGTGGTAGCGAGTATAGTCTGGAAGAGTCGTGAGAGTTGCCTCGGCGCGGAAAGCGATGTCGGGAAAGCGCTTTGCGAGGTGCGCCAGGGTCCAGGGGCGACTGCTCGATTCCGACGTGGCGGGCCAATCCGACATGAGACCGGTCAGGATGACGGGCTCGTGCGGCAAAGTGGAGGGCGTGACGGTCCGGCCGTCCAGTCGCTCTATCGTCGGAGAGAATGAAGGTGAGGAAAAGATCTTGTTGGCGTCGAAATTTGCGCACAGCACCGGCTGAAAGAGCACATCCGAGTGTAGCGCCGGCGTGGTGATATCGACTGCCGTGCGTTGGCGTCCCTCGTGCGCGAGGAACGACGCTTTCCAGGTGCCACGCCAGTCCACGAGGCGACCTCGCGTGCGCTGCAGGACGACAGGAGCTTCAGTCGGTCATTCAGCAGCAACGCATGCCGGCGCACCTCGATATAGTGGCCTTTCCACATGCCCTCAATGCACGTCCACGCGTACAGTGCCCTCGATGTTGCCGCCATCCGCAGGAGGTCGACAGCGTCCAGCTGGCTGAAAATTCCGCTCAGCAACAACTCGTCGGGGAGCCTCGCCAGGCGACCGAGCCCGTTTGTCCTCGTCTGCGCATGCTCCGGTGCGTACAACAGGTTCCCGAGGGGCTTGATTCCGAGCGGATTCGCAGTCGGAGCTTGACGGCGTCGCCGCTTCGTCGACGAGGAGCTGGCGTCGCTTGTCGGCTCACGCTTGCCGTGACAGGTGCCCTGCTGCACTGCGTTCGTCGTGATACCGGGCATTGGTCCGCTGCAGGATGGCTATAGCTTGCCGAGCGCTTGCACCGACTCTGAGAGGCGACCCCGGAGATTCCTCGCTCATCGCGTCCTCGCCGCTCACCGGGCAGAGGGACCTTTCCTTGGCTGCGCGAACATTACAGCCCGTCTTCGCCAGCTGTCTACGGTTCTACTCACATGGGCGAAGCGTACGGCCGAACTCCGACACGGGCCGTCGGTGCCGTCGGCAAGCGGCGTCAACGCCGCTTTATCTCCTTTTGACGAGACGGGCACAGGCGCAGTCGACCGCATGCTTGGAATCCCTCGATCAGAGACCGAAACGGCGGAAGTCTCTGGATCCAGCTCTTGCAGCTGAGCTTGCTCTCACCTTCTTCCGGTGCGTCAAGTGGGCAAGTCTCCCCTTCCGCCAAGTGCGAGCGAGTCACGGAGTTTCCGCTCGTGATCAATGAGTCTTTCACATGCAAGCGCACACTCTTTCGGTGCTCCGCCCAGTCGCGCGCAGGTTGGCTGGCCTGCTGTTGCAGCCTGCTTTGGGGTTTGCACAGGATGCTCTCGTGTTTCAGCGTCAACCCAGATGCGACTCTCCGTCACCAGCTGCAGCTAGGCAGCGTCCGACCGCAGACCCCGGTGTACCGAATAGTCGTCCCTAATTAGCTTTGGACAGACCATGACGACCGATCAAGCATGCTGCGTACGCGCGGATGCGGACGGCTCGCAGATCCAACAAGGGTGCTAGGCCGGTGGGGTGCGCGCGGCTGTCCAGTACTGTACGTCTGTCACTTATGCCTACACCGCGCAGTACCCCTGATTTACACCATATGGGCCTCGCAGCCATCCAAGAAGCCCGGTCCGAACGTAAAAAGCCTGCAAGGATAACGTGTGAAGACCGGAAATGGGGGCCCGAGCTGCATGAGGTCAAAGAGTTCTCCTGCATGTGCGCACGAAACGTTTCCGTTCCGACGGTTTCCGAATGAAAGGAAGTGAGGAAAGAAGGAATACATACGGGGCAAGAATAGAGCGCAGGGCTCGATCAGACGGATGCGTAACGCACGATTGGGCAAAATCAAGATAACGATCTGGAAGAAGCGATACTCACGAGCTGTCAGAAAGCTGGAAACATGGGAGCACGAGGGCTAGTGACATACAGTACGTATGCACGCATATGTAACACACAGTGCTGATGAGCGTTTCGTCGCAAAGACAAGGTTCGTCAGTTTTCGGCGCAGATCGCAGCGCGGAGAAGCGAGGATCGACACGGCTCGGTCCCCGGGCTCCACAGGTCGACCGCGTTCAATTGAGACCCTCTCGCCTCTCATTCCTTCGGCGCCATTTCCGTGCTTGCGGTGCCTGGCACTGGCGCTGCGTCAACTTCCTGTCACTTGTACGGTGGTTCCTCTGAAGAAGCAGTGCAAGTCCGCCCGCGCGCCGCAGCCTTCCGCCGTCCGACCTCGCTGCTTCTCTTGCTGCGCAAGCGGCTTCTCAGACGCGGGAGACGCCGCCTCCTGAGCCCCGACGCATTCGGTAGCGCACCAGAGTCGCTCGACCGGCACCACCTTTGACGACACATCGGCTCGGCGTCACCCGGTTCCGATACCGCCGGCGTCCAAATCGGTGTCGTTACACGCCTTGCTTCCTTCTTTCGGAGTCAGGTTTCAAGGTCCAATTTGCCGAGCCAGGAGACCGGACGCAATCGAACGCGCCCGGCGACGCGGTCTCTCGAGTACGACGCAGGAATCGTACAGCGACAGGCTGAAATTCCCGCCAATTCGCCTTCTTTTCTCCATCCGAAGAACCCCAGCGCCCCCGTTTCCCGTTCCTCGCGGCGCCGCCACGCCACGGGCAAGCCGTTCTCTCTGGAGTATCACGCCTCCCTCATTGGTCGCCTTCTACGCCGCTTCATCGTTTCGCGCGTCTAAGCGGTTTCCCTCGGGCCTCAGGTCCTCTTCTCACTCGGCCGCCGTTCGGGGCAGACGACACGCGCGTCGAAGGGGTCCTCTTGCATATCTGACGCAGCCTCGCCCGAGTCGAGCGCGGTGGCAGTTGTGCCCGGAAACATGTCGGGACGAGGTCTGGAGACTCGACCGGGAGGCGTCTGTGCCGCTAGCGAGGCGGAAGTTCCGCCTCAAGCCTCCCGGAGCATCGGTCCATCCAATCTGCCCTCGCCGAGTGGATCGACATCTCGTCAAGCGAGGGACCGGGATGACGGCGACCGCGGTGACGACGCCGAAGAAGACCTTGACGACGCCGTATCAAGCGAAGGTGGGAGTCGGAGCGTCGAAGCAGAAGCTCCCGCCGGTCCGAGCAGCGTGAGCGAGAAGATCGCCACCTCTACCCAGGCGGTTCTTCCGCCGGCCAAGTCGCAAGCATCATTCGTGCACAAGTGAGTTCCTCGCGGCCGGGCTTGCATCTTCAAAGAAACGTTGCTGACGGTAGACTACCTGCAGAGTCTGGGCGTAAGTCTTAAAATAAAGGCGCCGATCGAGTCTCCTCGAGTCTCGAATACTAATGTCGCCCGTCAAACAGAATGTTGGAAGACCCGTCGCTGCGAGATTACATCGCTTGGAGCGAAGACGGGAAATCCTTCCTCGTCTACAATCCCTCTGATTTCGCTCGTGATGTCCTTCCTCGCTTCTTCAAGCACAGCAACTTTTCGAGCTTTTTGCGGCAGGTGCGTCTCAAGGCCTGTCACTGCTAGGCGCCTCGCATGAAAATGACGGGCGTCCTTTCCACCTCCAGTGCAACTTTTACAACTGGTCCAAGTGCGTCGAGTCTTCCGCCGTTGCCAGCACCGACGGCCGGGAGGTAGACAACAAGCTCTAACGTATTGCGATGTCGCAGGGTGAACGATGCTCTCAGCAACACCAGCTCGTTCACTCATTCCGACGGCTCGCAAGGGCACGCTTGGGAGTTTCGGAACCCATCTTTCCAGCGAGGTCGGCCGGACTTGCTGGCCAGGATCAAGCGGAAGACGGCAAAGACCAACTCGGCGCCGAGCCCGGCTTTGTCACGCAGACAAGAGTCAGTCACATCTTTACCGCCCGCGCAATCCGCTCGGATCGACGGCAGGGTCGGTCGCCGATCAGCAGACAGCGGCGCCGAAGTGCGGCCGGAAGTGGCGGCGGAAAGAGAAGCAGGTCGCCCGCGATCCCGAGGCGACCAGTTGCAGCACGAAGCCTTCGAACAAAAGGCGCGCAGCGAGTATCATTTCGCGCCGGAGCCGGTTCCGCAGGCTTCCGTCGAGATGCCGCCGGACGAGGTCCGGAATGACCGTGTCGAAGGTGAATTTACAGTCTTCACAGGCGTTGCACGCCAAGCTGACTGTGATTGTCGGCCAGGTCCCGCTTCTCCGCCTGAGATTCCCTCGAGACAAGATCGTCCTCCTTCGCAAGCCGGTCCGCCTCATTTCTACCCGCTCGCGGGACCATCACGCCACTCGCCCGCGACACGTTTATACCCCCTTCTCGCGGACAACGCTTATACCTCGCATCGTTACTCATCCGGTGATGAACCGATTCTCCGACAACTCGAGACGCTCGAGAACCAAGTGCGGGTACTCGGTGAAACTTTGAACCGGGAACAGCTCGAACACGCTTCGACGCGGGCGACATCGTACTCCGTCATGCAGACTCTCGTAGAGTCCCTGTCCGGACTCGACAGAGAGGGTCGCTTTCATCACGAATGTGCGTACCCCCTTGCAAGCTCAGTGGGCGCGATTTCTTAGCTAACGGCGTGCTTCGGCAGTGCAATCCGCTCGTCGCACTTTGAGTCGCATCGAGACGTCGACATCGCCGGCGAGTACGTATCCAGGAGCATCGCACCTCGCCGCTTTCCCAAGTCATTGGACCGATCATGGTCCGAACTCGGCGGGTCACTACCCGACGCGACCAGCGACCGCGACGCAATTCTACTACAATCGCGTTCCAGCTGTCGAGTCGTACGCTCGAGCTGCTCCTCCAGATGCGCGCCCGTCGATCGTGTCGCACGCGCACCTCCGACCGGCTTCGAGTGGATCTCAAGTCGACGCCATCGACCGCCGGTGGGCGCCCGGAATAGCCGACACATCGCCAGTCGCAGTCGATTCCGCGCCTCTCTACAAATCGCACTCGGTCTCGGCATATCCGCACTCGGGCGGCCTCGCTCCGATCGGTGCGCCGGCTTCCAATTTCCCGCCGATCAAGCGCGAAGTCGAGAGGGTCGACGGTCAGGGCCCAAATCGGTCGCTGCCACCTCTGTCGTCGTTACTCAATCCAGTAGACTCGTGTCATCCCTGGCCCGACTCGTCCGCGCGAGATCGACATCCTTCCGCCAGTGGACGCTCCCCAAAGCGTGTCCGCCACTAGACGACCTCGTCGCCTCGGAGATACTTCTAGATCCCCATGCACTGGTACAGCAGGCGCTTCTCGTTCCGATCTTCTCTCCGTTCGAATTCTTCCTTCGCATCATCTCATCCGCAGCGTTGCCCTCCATAAATCGCATCCCGGTAGACATTTTACACTCACAAATCCATATACCCAACACGAGATCTACTATCTGCCCAGCCGTATATCCTGCATATCTGTATAGCGTTGCAAACCATTTCCGTTCCCCGTTTTTTTGGCGCAGACACACCTGCCGCGAGATTGCGGGCCTTTCTTTTCCCTCCTCGACCCAACTCGCACGCTGATCGTCTTCGGCCACATATGGCGCCTCTCGCTCCGCCAAAGTCTGCAGAGAACACGCGGCCTGTACCTCCACGTCGACCGCAACCGCGACTTCACCTCGAATGCCGCGATTTGGGTCACGAGGGTAAACCCTCAAGTCGCAGCCAGCTTCCTGTGTAACGGCCGCTGAGCACGGCTACGACACTGCTTGCAGGCTCTCAAGCATTCTTCCAGCACTGCCCTCGGCCCGACCGCTTGCTTGGCGATGCAGTTGCCGCCGTGCTGGACACGCTGTACCACGACGAGACCACCGAATCGACCGAGTCGGCTATACCGCCCATTCGATGCATCATTCTGTACCTGCACGCCTTCGAAGGCGTCGCGTACACCTGCTCTTCGGACCTCGACCCCCTGCACAAAGAGCTCCACCTCTCGCTGTCGTACCTCGCTGGCGTCGTACAGCGCGCAAAGGCTACACCCGACCACATCGGGCTCGAGATACGGGGCGTCGTGACCCACGAGATGGTCCATGTTTTTCAGCACAACGGTCGGGGCACGGTGCCGGGCGGAGTCATCGAGGGCATTGCCGATTGGGTGCGCGACCGAGCGGGAGTTGGTGCGCCGCATTGGCAGAAGACGCGGCCCGGAGATGGCGACCGATGGGATCAAGGCTACGAGAAGACGGTGCGTGGCTGTGTGGCGCGTCGAGGGAACCGTGGCTCGACGGTCTTGATTCGAAAAAGTCCTGAGAGCCTTGCTCCGCGAACAGGGTTTCTTCTTTTCATGGCTCGCGGAACGCCTCAAGAACGCAGACCTGGTCCCTCAGCTCAACCGAGCAATGCGTCAGGAGGAGTGGCAGGACGGTGCGGTCCTGAAAAGGTTGCTCGGTGGCAAGGACGTGGAGCACCTTTTCCGAGAATACCGCGACAGTTTCTCGTCCGACCGTTCTCCTTCGACCGAACCACCGCCGGCACCTGTTCCAACGCATGTAGTTTCTCCATGATGCAATCGGACCATCCGTCAGGAAGAAAGAGGCCTGTTGTCCTCGCATGAAGCTGGCCCCTTTATTTCCCATCTTTTCCTGCGACACCGCTGCGGATTTGGTTCCCTTGGGCCCGGGAGACATGCCAGTTAGCTTTTGCTTAAGAGTTGCTATATTACGCAAATACGCCTTATCAGACTATCTGCGCGAGACCCCGGCGGGGAGAGACGGACGCGTCTGTTTTGACTTTGTCCTTTGATCGCTCAGCGCGACGACAAGGACAGCATGTCGACAGCGGGCAGGATCAGTAAGCACGTGTACTGTAGTCTATTGCTCGCAGAGGTACTCACAGCGCCCCTTGCCCGCCCGCAGACAAGTCGGGTCCGCGGTTCGTACCGAAACGCAAGAACCCGCCAGCGACTTCGAGTCGACCGAGCCGCGAAGGCTCTGTAGCGTCGAGCACGGCAGGACCCACGCCAAAGCCTCCGCCAGTCGGTCTCCCGCCCCTCGGAGAAGACCCGGTCGAGGAGGAGCGAGAGCCGACCCAGACGCAGACGGGCACCACCACAGCGACTCCAGGCTCGACTGCACCGGCGACGGCTACGGTGGGGACGAGCTTCCGTCCAGGAGCCAGCTTCTTTGCGCCGAGCGACCCGACCGCGGCCTCGTCATCGCAGGCGTCCACCTCGAACGCTCTTGGATTCCATCCGTCCTCGTCCGCCCCCTTCTCTACGGGCAACTCGGGCTATACGGCCACTCAAGCTACTTCTTTTGGCGCACCGACTCAGCCTCCCTCCGGATCGAAATCGCCACAGAGGCCAGGCAGCCTCTTCCTCCCTGATCCGGAAACTTCTCCCCGACCCGCTTCCGCCGCCGCGCCCTCGAGTTCTTCGCCCACTCGCGGTACCGCCTTCTCAGTCTCGAACGTTCCTCCGACGCAGTTGTCGCCGTCGCGGCGCGCTGTCGAGCTCCAGCCCGAGCGACCAGCCTCGCCGCCGCCGCCGCCGCCCGTCGCTGCTTCAGGTGGCCTACCGAGGAAGCGCAAAGCGCAGCCTGCGAACGACGCTGGCGAGGAAAAAGGCAGTGGTGCCGAGGCAGGATCGCCGCGCGAGAAGGGCAAGGGCAAGGGGAAGGAGAAGGCTTCAGGCGATGAGCCGCCGGCGAAACGGGCGGCCTCGACGGCAGGCAAGAAACGTCGCGCAGCCGCCCCCGCCGACAGCGACGTCGAAACGGAAGACGCTGTCTCTGACGGGGAAGTGACAGAGCCTCGCGCGACGGGAGCTACCGCGAAGAAAGCGACGTCCAAACCCCGGCCGAAATTGCGTCGACCCGCTTCACGCCGTCGTACGCTGGAAGCCGAAGAGGCCGAAGCGGTTCCGGCGCCGGCGGTAGTATCGACACATGCTGGCGACGCAGCTGAAGAGACCGCCAGCGACGAAGACCGCGTTCAGCCCAAGAAACGTGCACGGAAGCGCAAACCAGCGAAAAAGGGCGCGGTCGACCGATTCCTCTTCGGTGGGTCTGGCGACGAGGGGGACGAGAACGCACCCGAAGGAGACATTGCTGTTGGTGACGCCGAGGGTTCTGCCGACGATGGAGATGAGCAGCCCAAGAAGAAGAAACGGAGTGCGCCGAAAAAGACGGTCAAGACGGGCAAGGCGGCCAAGAAGAGCAAGAAGGCAGCATCGGGCGATGCTGCGGAGGAAGGGCAAGGCGGCGCGGGTGAAGGTAACAGCGACGCCGAAGTGGACGAAGACGGAGACGGCGCGTCGCCTAGAGCGGAATCGCCAGAACCGCTCCCGCCGGTCGAGCCCGACGAGACCACCATGGCGACCCTCGCGGATCCTCGTCCCAAGGTCTCGATCGGTCGGCCTTCGCAGCGCACGATCTTTTTCGAGGAGCGGGAGCAGCGCGTCAAGGCCGAGCGGAAACAGCTTCTCAAGCTGAAGCGCGAGCGCATGAAGCGGATCAAGAAGGGCTTGCCCGTCACGGACGACGAGAATGAAGGCGATCAGACGCCGGCTGCGGCGGCCAACAACCGGAACGGTGACGGTGCTGCTGGTTCGGACGCGGAGGGTGGCGGGGAGGACTTGCCGGTCAACAATGCGGACGACGAGGATGCGGGCGGTGTTGATCCGCGCATCCGCCTGCCTTCGCTCGACGCGGACGAAGACGATGACGCCGCCGCTGAAAACGGTGGACCGTTCAGTGGTCTCGACGCCATCAACGCGGCCATGGCAGCTCGCGGCGAGAACGACGGCGGATCGGGCGACGAGGATGGCGGAAACGGAGACGAGGACGAGGAAGACGACGCCGGCTTCCAAGAGACCGAGTGGGCGCCTCAGATGCGGATCGTTGATGGCCAATTGGTGCTCGACGAGTCAAGTCTCCAGGTCGAGCGTGGCGGGAACGTACGTGATCCGAGTTCTGCCGCTGTGACCGCCGATCTCCATCTTCTTGCTGACTCGCCTTGTCTGTACCCCTCCGACAGACTCAGCAAATCATCAATCGCGAAGTGGTCGAGGAGTCGGCGCAAGACCGCTTCGTCAATTCCTCGACGTACAGCAAGCGCAAAGGCGGTGCCCGTTGGTCAAAGGAGGAGACCGAGATGTTCTACGATGTACGGCCAGTGTGTCGCCGTTATCGCTCCTATTCTTGATATCGCTGACCTCTTTCTCGCACCTTTCACAGGCCATCTCACAATTCTATACCAACTTCGAGATGATCGCTCTGCTCTTCCCGCACCGTACACGCCACGAGATCCGCCGCAAGTTCAACCGGGAGGACAAGCTGAACCCGAAGCTAATCACTGCTGCGCTCGCGCGCCGCAAGCGTGTCGGTGAGTGTCCTCTCTCGATGTTGTATTCCTGGCTGTAACCTTCGCTGACATGTGGGAACTTCTGTTGACTGCGCAGACATCGAAGCGATCGCCAAGATCACCGGCGCCGACCTGTCGGGTCCCGTACCCGAGGATCCCATGGATGAAGTCAACCGTCGTCGAGCCGAGATCGAAGCGAACGGCGGCGTGGACCCGGAGCAACAAGGTGGACGGAAGCGCAAGGGCAAGGGCAAGAAGGAGGAAGGTGGCGAGCACGACGACGACGCCGCCGTTCTCGGAGGGGGTCGGAAACGCAAGGGCAAGAAGGGCGCGGCTGGTGCGGCTGTCGGGTTCATGCCGGGAGAGGAGGACGAGGATGCCGCCGAGGCTGGAGAGGAGGAAGACGAGGAGCTTCTGCAGATCCGGCTCGAGATGGCAGAGGAGGAGCGGCAGCGTCGGATCGACGAGATGGAGGCTGCCGGCGCGGGTGCTTGAGGGATTTGTTTGCTTCCTGTTTGTGGGTCTAGCTTAAGCTGTTGTTTCCAGTTGATACGAAGCTCTTTCACGTGCGTGTCTTGCGTTTGTTTCCGTTTCGTTTCGTTTCTTTCTTTTCTTATGCCATTGTCTCCGACGGGCCTCTCGGCGCAAAGCAGAGTCTTGTAGCGTTAGCCTTCCCCGCTGCGAGCACAGCGTTGCCTGCTGTAGCGAGCTCGCACAGGGCTCGAGCTGACGGTCGCTTCAGTGCATCGCCACACGAACGCTTGCTCTCTCTTCGTACGCAGGGCCATCTCCTGGCCGTATGGTTGCGGCAGACCCGGCGACTCCAGATGCTACAGCAGCCCTCTTTGAGATCCGCGCTCATCCCGCCGGCTTCCTCGGCGCGTTCGCAACGCGATCGATCTCGGCCGGAACCCTCGTCCTCGACGACTCGCCGCTCTTCACGCTCGATGCGCCGTTGCAGGCGTACTTGTTCCAGCGCGTGCAAGCGGGCGGTGGCGGCGGACCGACCCCCGTCGAAGGCGACGAGGACGAGGAAGACGACTCGCCCGCAGACGACTTTGACGGCTTTCTCGAGCGCCACATCAAGACCGTCCTGAGCTGGAAGCGAGAGGAGCAGCGCAAACAGTTCTGGGATCTGGCAAATACCCGAGCGGACCTCCCTCCCGCCTACGGCATCTTTGCAACCAATGCGGTGCAGTCAGTCTTTCTTTTCCCCTTTCCCCATGCTCCATCGTCTTTGTGCGCAAGGCTGGACCTGGTTTCTTCCTCGACTACGGCGCATCGAACTCGACGTTCTCCGAGATGGCTGCTGACGCTTTTCGAATGCAGAACGCACGGCGAGATCGGCGGCATGTTTCTCATGTTGTCTCGATTCAACTCTTCCTGTCGCCCCACCCTCTCGAGACCAGCCTGGGACCCCTCGACACACTCAACAAAGCTCTACGCGCTTCGCGACATCGCCGAAGGCGAAGAGCTCACATGGACGTACCTCAACGTGACGTACGAATTCGAAGGCGTCGAAGCACGCAAACAAGAGCTGCGCCAAGTCTTCCACTTTGAATGCTGCTGCGTCGCCTGCGACGATCGCAACATCTCATCCGCCGAACGAGCGGCGAGCGAACGGCGACTCTTGCGGCTGCGTCGGTACAAGGAGCAGATCGGCGGAACCGATTACGCAGAGCAAGACAGCGTTGAACGGCGGAACGTGCTGCGTACAATGGCGAACCTCTCTCGCGAGGAAGGACTGTGGGAGACGGCACAGCGATTAGACAAGGCGGCGGCGGTATCAGAGTAGTCGGGGGGAATATCCCGCTAGTTTGATCATGTCACTTCCTCCCTTTCCACCTTCTCTTGCACTTTCCTCGCTCTGCGCCTTCTCTTGCCCAGCACGAGCTTGACCAGGTAGGAGATTCGATGGACAGAATAGTTGCACATGCATGTCACACAACAAAAGCTACGCAAGACGGACTGATATGCAAGGAAGGAAATCTACTGAACGGTTCCGAAGGAGAATGGCGGGGTGCACAGGCCGGTATCGGTTACGAGCAAACCAGAAGCAGATACGATGGGAGACAGTGCAGGGCGAGTAGGACGGCGCTCAAAGATACTTGGGTTGGGCGGCCGGCGTGAGCTCGTCCATGAGGGTGTTTTCGTCGCTCGCGCGTCCGGAGCGACCCGACGCATCGCGTATCGGACCCTTTTTGACGCGCGCCGCGATTTGCCAGAGCCAGGCGACGACGTAAGCCGCGACCTCGACTCCGAGGAGGATCCAGAAGATGACCTGGACCGATTTCGGCACGTTGCCGTTTTCCGCCATCGTGTTCCATTCGCCGTCGTCCGAGAGGCCGGTCTCGATTTGCCAGTAGCCGAGTCCGAGTGTAATCAACCCGAGGAGGACGTGCGAAAGGCGCACGAATGGGAATGAGTGCCTTTTGGCGGAGGAAGCGTACGAGCCGAACGAGGGTCGGGAGGAAGTGAGCTGAGTGCGCTGCGTCCGGTGGCCGACGAGACCGAGCGTGGCCTGCAAGAGGACAAGAACGAAGACGGCAAGTCCGAGTCTGTAGAGGCGCTGAGTCAGCTGTGCGCTTCCTAAGCGCTTGAGAAGGCTCCTTCTGGTAACGAACCGTTCATGAGTAGTCGACCAGCCGTTGCCCCTCGCATACGTTCCGAGCGCGAAGGTGACGATGACGAAAATGACAGAGAGCAGGTTGAGGACCCAGTGTGGCGGGAACCAAGAGATGCGATCGCGACCGAAACGGGCGATGAGGACGGCAGCAGGTGTAAGGATCAAGAAGGCGAGGGAACCGAGGACCGCTGCAAACAACGTCGTGGTCAGCTTTTGTCCGACCCGCGAAAGGCCCTATGGAGCGACTGCACGCACCGTGGGCGATCAAGATGTTGCGGTTGGCGCCACCTCCAGAATTGCCCGCGTCCGAGTCGTTCGGACCAGCCGCGCCAGCGACGAGGGCGGAGAGGACGACGGGCATAGTCAGATTTAGCGAGATGGAACCTTTCGGCTGTAGAGGTGAAGTCGGTCAGCCACGGCTGAAGACCCCTTTTTCGGAAAGCAAGACGACGTACCTGGTCGTGCTGCGCAAAGCTAGCGCCTTCGCTACTGCTGCCCGGGTTCTCGCTTCCAGATGCATAGATCATCTGCGTCTGATCCGAGGCGAGCGAAGTCTGCACTCCCGACTTGCTCGGGTATCCCGACGCCGGATCGAGAACGCGCAGGAACGCAACCGCTCCGTAGGGAGACGAGGCGTCCATGGTCGAAAGAGAGGGGACGAGCTGGTAGTACGACTGCGTGTCCGTACCGGCTGCCGAAGACGCGAGCTGCGGCATGTCGTGCGAAGAGTGGCCGGGCACGCGGTGTGAAAGCGTCCAGTTGGCAGACGATCCGGAAACGTCCGGCCAGGCGATGATGTAGTCGGCGTCACCCATGGACTGTACAGCGCGTCTCGTCAGTAAGATTTCAAGTGAGTGACGAGGCGGCTAGACTTACGCCTCCGGTGCCCGTACCGAGCCAGCCGATTGAAGCGACTGGAGTACTCGAGTTGAGGACGAACAAGGCATGACCTGCGCACACACGCCGGACCAGGTCAGTTCGGGTCGGGATTGATACCCAAGCCTGCCTGCTTACTGGAGTTGGTGACTATGCTGAGATTGAAGCGCGGCAGCCGTTTCGTCGCGCCGCGAATCGGTTCCGACGAGCCAAACACTTGCTGGATTTGGTCCGCCGAGAGCGCGTTCGCAAGCTGCGCCCAGACGAGCAGAAGTGGAAGCAGCGTTCCCAGGCTGAACATGGCCATCTGGCACGACGGGTCCGGCCGAGTCCTATAGAATGGTCGCTGAGCAAAAGAGGGAAAGGACAAGGGAACCGGGAGACGTCGTTCGTCCGCGGTTCTGCGCGGACCGTTGACGCACAGGCGATCGCCTAAAGCAGATTTGCTGCGAATCCACACCGCCTCCTTCCACGATCATGTCCCAAAGAACAGCTTCTCTAGCCGGGCCTCGAACAAGTTCACGCCCTTCGCAGCTCAACCACGCCCGAGAAGACTCGCTGAACTAAATCAGGAGCGAATCACAGTACGCCGATTTCTATGGCCTATGTAATGATGTCAAGACGACGTACATTGCAAGAGTGTCAGCTCTCAAGCCATCTCAGACGAGTCTCTACACTATCCTAGGCATCGAAGCCGTTGAGCCCGGGACGGACTGCGTTTGTTTCGCTGCGGGAGCGATCGTCCCGCCCCGAGGTTGCAGAAGCACGTGAAAAAAGGGGTGACGTGGTCGCGCCCTTTCTCGACCGTCAGTCGACGCACGCAAGTCGACGCAAATCACTCGAGGATGCAAGCGGAAGCTCGATCTGCACCGAAAATACAGCGGCGCTATCTTCTTGCGCATATACAGCTCACACTTGCTCGCGTACGTCGAGCGGTGTTGAAAGTCGTTGGCGGAATTTTCAGCCTTGCAGCCACAAGTTGGAGGCTGCGCAGACTAGAGCTGCCGGGGTTGATAAGCGGCATAGCCTCGTTCCGGTCGAGATCGCGGATCCGGTCCAGAGCTTCGCGGACCTTGCGCATGGGAAGAGTGACAAGTCAGCTTTGAAGTTTCCCCTTTCTTTCTGGGCGGCGGACGAGTTCGGTGTCCAGCTGCCCTGTACTCACGTCTCATGCGAGTCCTTGATGCTTCGGATGTTTCGCGGGCGTCCGGGGGCGGAGCGTACTGTTACGGATTCGAGCCGCTGCGAATGCAAGCAGGTAAGGCTGAAACCCCTTTGCAAACAGCTCGCCAGTCCGGAAAGTGTCGACTGCCTAGCGTACGCTCCGTCGGGCAGAGTATGAGGTGTTGAAAACGCGGACTCGTCCATCGCGCCTCCTGCATGACCAAGCCTGCTCCACGCTGCGAAAGCCGGACTGAGCAGCGGAAAAAGGTGTTACCCCGTTCATAGGGGCAGCCTTCGAGCCGGACGGCCTGGGTAGACAGTATTAGCAGATCATTGTCGGCGTATGTAGCCCATCCCGCCACAAGTAGCAGGTAACGCCTTTGTCGATTGCGGCGCGGAAAGCAGTGCATCCAGCGAGCTGACCTCCCGTCCTCCCGGTGCCGCGGGGCATGTTCCCGAGCCTGAACGCCGGTAAGACTGCCCCGGAGTGTGCGCCGCCCGGTCTAGTCGAGCGCTCGTTGCCGACGTCGTAGCAGGCGAGATGACGACTCGTCCGCGATGGAGCCGAGAAAGCCTCCGTCATCCGTGAGAGCGATGAGCACGAGCATGCCGAATCGTTCCAGTCGTTAAGTAGCATGTCGTGACCAGCGGAAATCGATGGCTCGCGAGCTTGAGTCCGGGTCACGTGAAGTGGACGAGAGCAAGCAGCAGTTTGAGGAAAAGGCTGACCTTCGACGCTCCAGCAGACAACCGCAAGCGGTCGAAATGCTCTCTCCAGAGGAGCGAAACGAGCTCCTCAAAGAGCTTGGCATCGGCAAACAGCTCACGCCAGATGAGGCTCGCAAAGAGTTGGACGAATGGCTGATGCCGTCACAGGACGGTCAGAAGGAGCTCGCCGGTCCGGAATGGGCGCTGTACGTCCTGCAGAAGGTCTAAAAAGTGAGACAAGCTGTGCTAACCCCTGCCTGGACAGACACTGGGGGCGAGAGCCAGACTTACGTTCGCTGCTGCACATCGACCCGACGCATCCGACAACCTCGCTCGAATTCATCTCGACCGGCCTGTCCGGCGAAATCACTGGCTACCGAGAAGTCACGACGACGGCCGATGCGCGGACCGCCGCCAACAGCACGAGTATGGAGCGTAAGCCCGCCGACTACCAGGGCAGTTTCGTTCGCGGAAAGAGCTCCTACTTCCCCTTCAGACCAGGTGGACTCGGGGAGGCGATCCTCACGGGCGAGGAGGAAGACAGTGCGGGCGGAACGCCGGCACTGTCGGTCGAAGGACTCGAAAAAGCCTTCGAGAAAGGGAGAGGTACGTTCGTTCCTCGAGCTCTTCCGACGATCTACATGCAGCGGACACCCGGCCGACACTTTCTTGCACACAGGTGGCATTCGTACCATTCCGCCAGGCTTCACTCGAGGCCTCGACTTTGGCCCGCTCGCCGACGATCCGACGAGCGCACTGATCGAGGAGGAGGAGGAAGAGGTCGAGGTCAAACCTATCTACCGACCTATGCTCGAGCTGTCGAACGAAGCCGGACGCGCGAGAGCGATCACAGTAGGTTGCTGAGGTACGCGGGAACCGTATTCCCGGAGCTCACCCCCAGACGCGCAGAACGGTCAACCTGAAGACGGCGCCCGTCCGCAACTTGACGCGGCGTTCGAGGAGCTGCTGCCTACAAGGGTACGCCCGCGCGGCTTCTTGCGTTGTCGACTTCTACTGACCATTTGCCGTGCAGCGGCTGGTCAAAGCGCCGGCAGCCGTCTCGTCTCGCCGACGACCCGTCGTCGCCAAGCGGGACTGGGCGCACGTCGTCGACGTTAACCGAGAGATTGTCAATTTCCGCGACCTCGTACCCGATATGGCTCGCGAGGTGCGCCTTGTGGCTTTGATGATCAAGGCGCGCACTCGGCTGACAAGCCTACCTGCAGTACCCGTTCGAGCTCGACACGTTCCAAAGGGAAGCGATCTATCACATGGAAGTTGGCGACTCGGTCTTCGTCGCGGCGCACACGTCGGCAGGCAAAACGGTCGTGGCCGAGTATGCGATCGCTCTCGCCCAAAAGCACATGACCCGCGCCATCTACACCTCTCCGATCAAAGCGCTCTCAAACCAGAAATTCCGCGACTTCCAAAAGACGTTCGATCCCGCCGAAGTCGGCATCCTCACCGGAGACGTCCAGATCAACCCGGAAGCAAGCTGTCTCATCATGACGACCGAGATTTTGCGAAGCATGCTCTACAAGGTGCGACCACCATTGTCCATCCCCGCCCGTCTTTTCGCCAGGGAATCCGCTGATCAAATGGTCTTTGACGCAGGGTGCGGATCTCATTCGAGACGTCGAGTGGGTCATCTTTGACGAAGTCCACTACGTGAACGATCTTGAGGTAAGTGCCGCATAGGGATCGCTTGTTCCAGGTGCCTTCCCTGATCAAGCCCTTCTTTTTGCAGCGCGGTGTGGTCTGGGAGGAGGTCATCATCATGCTTCCTGATCATATCGGTATTGTGCTGCTGTCCGCTACGGTACCGAACACGAAGGAGTTTGCCGACTGGGTCGGGTGAGGCGTTTCTCCGGCTTTCTACAAGACTCGTGGGCTGTTCCTGACTTCTTTTCCCACCTCCTGAAAGACGGACCAAGCGCAAAGACATCTACGTCATCTCGACGCCGAAGCGACCTGTGCCATTGGAACACTTCCTGTACTCCGGCAAGGAGTTGCACAAGATTGTCGACGCGAAGGGCCAGTTCCTCGGCGCCGGGTACGCATCACATCCCCTTTCACCTCCGCATATCCGCGCCCAAAAGCGAAAGTTGACTCGTGGTGTACACATCAGACACAAGGAAGCGAACGAGGCTATCCGCCGGAAACAAGACAAGGAGCGAGAAGCGGCAGGTCTCGGACCTCCCGTGCGTGGTGGAGCTGGCGGCGGCGGTCGAGGCGGCGCTGCCGTTCGCGGCGGTAGCACCAATCGGGGCGGAGGGGCGGCGGCGCGCCAAGTCGCTGCTCGAGGCGCGATGGCAGCTCAGCGACGAGCCGGCGGAGGTCCGCTCAACCGGAACAACCAGTCTCGGGACGCCAACCTCTGGATCCACCTTGTCGGCTTGCTCCGCAAGAAGGAGTTGCTGCCGGTCGTCGTCTTTGTCTTCAGCAAGAAGCGGTGCGAGGAGTACGCCGGGAGCATGCCGAACACCGATTTGTGTACCGCTGCTGAGAAGAGCGAAGTCCACATCACGTTCGAGCGGAGTCTCCAGAGGCTCAAAGGTGCGCACTTTCCGAGACTCCACCTGACCTTTGAGGATCTGTCTGACTGGTCCTCCTTGGCAGGCTCCGACAAGAACTTGCCTCAGATCCAGAACATGCGGCAACTCCTCTCGCGCGGTGTCGGTGTGCACCACGGAGGGCTCTTGCCAATCGTCAAGGAGGTGAGGGCGATCCTTCGTACACGATTCGAGATTTTGACGACGCTGACACCGCCCGAGTGAACAGATCGTCGAGTTGCTCTTCGCTCGAGGCCTCGTCAAGGTTCTCTTCGCCACCGAGACCTTCGCCATGGTCCGTACTTTCCCCTTCTGACGTCGCCACAGCTCATTGACGGCGCGATATACAGGGAGTCAACATGCCTGCCAAATGCGTGGTCTTTTCCGGCATCCGCAAGCACGACGGGCGGTCTTTCCGCGAGCTTCTTCCGGGCGAATAGTGAGCACGAGCAGCCAGCGTTCGGACAAGGACCTCGTATGCTGACCTTTCTACGTAGCACTCAAATGTCTGGTCGTGCTGGTCGACGTGGACTGGACAAAACCGGCGTCGTCATCATCAACGCCGACTCCGAAGTGCCAGACGTGAGCCCAGGCTGCATTCCACTATTGCAGCCAAGAACCGGGAGTTAATGCTGCCCTCTCACAGAGTCAAACGCTCTCGCACATGCTGCTCGGTCAGCCGACCAAGCTGCAGTCGCAGTTCCGCCTGACCTATTCCATGATCCTCAACTTGCTACGAGTCGAGGCCCTCCGCGTTGAGGAGATGATCAAGCGCAGTTTCTCGGAGAACGCAGCGCAGCGGCTCTTGCCCGAACACCAGAAGAAGGTGGCAGAGGTGCGTCGTTCTGATCCGAGAAAGTCCTTTGACTGAGGCTCAGATGGAGCTGATCATGTTCTTTCGCGTTCTACAGGGCGAGAGCGAGCTCCAAGCGCTGCAGAAGCTGCCGCCGGGTTCCAAGACGGACGAGCTTCGCCGCTTCTACGACCTCTCGCAACAGATTGTCGAGCTCAACACCGCTGTGCTCGAGGGAGTTCTGGCGCACCCGTCCTCCGGCCGGACGATGAGCGCGGGCCGCGTCGTGATCCTTTCGGACGGTGTGAGTGGGCCCAGCTGATTGCTCTCACCGCACCATCCGTTGACTGGTTCCTTCTGCACTACAGCACTTCCGCGACAGTCCCGCGGTCCTGCTCAAGTCGGCGCCGCCCGCTGTTCTGCCGAGCGGAGTCATCGACACCACCAAGCAGTTCTTTGTGCTCGCCTTTGTCCCGCCCGAGACCCGCGCCGGAACGCACGGTACGTGGCGGCTGAGCCTGCGATTGCGACGCGGCCGTGAGACTGAGCGAATTCCTTCTACGGATGCAGATGTTGCCGCTGAAGCCGTCCCGCCTCGTTGGCCGCCAAAGACGACATCAATCGCACAGGACGAAGGTCTCACCTACGAGCTCGCGATCGTTCCCCTCACGTCGGTGTCTCTCGTCACGTCCATGACCCTCCGAGTCGAAGCCGACGCGATCGCGGACCGACACCGGCGTTCGGCGATGGAAGCGGCCCTCGCCGAGTACGTCGCGGCGGACAAGACCTTACTCGAAGAGGCGGACTGGTCCAAAGTCCGCGGCCTCGAGTTCCGCGAGGCACTTCAGCAGCGGGATGAGCTGGTCAAGCAGCTCGACTTCTTGGCTATCGAGGAAGAGGATCTCGGCGAGATGGTGAGTTCCAAGTCAGGGTGAAGCGCACCGGAACACAACATGACGTCCTCCTTTCGACAGTACGCTACGCTACATGCTGAGCGCACGCTCGAAGCCAAGATCGCACAGTAAGTCTCGGTACTCGCGCCTACCCGTTCTCCCGCTCACCCGCCGCGGTCTCGCAGGTTGCGCATGGCGTTGAGCGACCAGAATCTGGAGTTGCTGCCCGACTATGAGCAGCGCATCGCCGTGCTCAAAGAGCTCCAATTCATCGACGAGAACCAGACGGTGCAGCTCAAGGGTCGAGTCGCCTGCGAGGTGAGTGCAGGAAGGTCCCGCGCCGAATGTGGCGATCTCGTGCTGATTGGACACGCTTCCGTCTGTCCAGATCAACTCGGCCAACGAGCTCGTCTTGACCGAGCTGATCCTCGACAACGTCTTTGCCGACTACGAGCCCGCCGAGGTGGTCGCCCTCCTCTCCGGCTTTGTCTTCCAAGAAAAGTCCGAGTCGGAGCCGCTCCTGACCCCGAAGCTCGAAGAGGTACGTGGCAAAGTGTGTGGTGCGGAGAAGCGCGCCAGAGCTCTGCTGACTCTCTTGCACGACTGACCTCACGCTGCAGGGCAAAGCGCGCATCCTCGAGACGTACGACCGCGTGATGGCTGTGCAGGAGCGCAACCGCGCCAACTTTGCCGACGAGGGCTTCAATGGCTCGGGCGAACTTAAGTTTGGCTTGATCGAGGTCGTGTACGAGTGGGCCAAGGGCATGGTAAGCGCGATTCGGTCTTCCGAATCGCGGTACGCAGGCTGACTGAACGCCCTCATGTACCGCAGTCGTTCCAGCAAATCACGCAACTCACCGACGTCCAAGAAGGCACGATTGTCCGCTGCATGACGCGGCTCGACGAGGCGTGCCGCGAGGTCCGCGACGCCGCTCGCGTGATGGGCAATGCGGACCTGTACACCAAGATGGCGTCTGCGTCGGAGCTGATCCGCCGCGACGTCATCTTCATCGGATCCTTATACCTGTAGACACCCAGGCGGACCTAGAAGGGGGTTAGACGTCGCCAGGAGGTCTCGCTCGCAGCCAGCTCGCAAATAGAGAAATAATCGACCGACATTGACCATGTGGATTCTCGCCCTATGGTAGTTTCTCGCCTTGTATGTTATGCCGCTTCATTTGATGGCATATCTATAGTCTCTCGGTGCTTCTGTGAATATCGCGAGTCGCCTCTTTGCCAGATGCAGAGAGAGTCGCCGTCATCTTTTCCGCCTTCCCACACGCTGCGGCGACTGTACGGTCCAAAGATGTCGCTCGAAGCCACGATGATTGTGCTGGACAACAGCGCCAACAGCCTCAACGGCGACTTTCCTCGTGCGTTCCCAAGACGAGACCCGCCGTCACCAGTTCGCTGACACGCACTTTGCCGCCCTCTCCGCCTTTGCTGTACACCAGCGTCGAGGCTACAGGCTCAGTCTGATTCAGTGTTCCGGATCTTTGGCGCCAAATGCAGGGCGCACCCGGAGAACGAGGTCGGCTTGATGGTCATGGGCGGCAGAGGGTCAGTTCGTCCATCTTCACCGCTGCTGTCGTACCTGTGCACCGGTCAGCACACTCCCGTTGCTACCATCTCTGTCCTCTCGATCGCGGCCACGCCGTCCAGCAAGTGCTGGAGGAAGCGGACTGTCCAGGGTGGGGATGACGAGGCCCGACTCTGTTCGCCGATTCGACCACAGAGCTGCGTACGAGAGATCGCACGGGACGGCTTGAGACGATTAAGCAGAGTCTAGCTACACAGCTAGCTTGCTACGCTGGGCCCATAAGCAGCACGCCTTTTCCGATCTCGTGCGCATGGCTGACGTTCGAACTGCCCCCTTCCCCTTCTGCAGACCTGAAGTCTTGGTCACGCTGACGACCGACGAAGGCAAAGTCGGAGCCGCGCTGCACGGTCTCAAGTCTGGCGGCGAGTCGGACCTCATGACGGGAATCCAGGTCGCTCAGGTTCGTGGCGAAGTCCCACTCTTCCCCTTCTTGTCGCTTCAAACTGACTCGCGTCTGTTCTTTTGATAGCTCGCTCTCAAGCACCGACAGAACAAGAACCAACGGCAGCGGATCATTGTCCTGGTGTGCAGTCCCGTCAAAGACAGCCAAGCTGCGCTCGTCAAAGTAAGCGCAAGCAGCACCTTGGCGCGGGAAACGACTACAGGTTGACCAGGATATTTGATCCGCAGCTCGGCAAGAAGCTGAAGAAGAACAATGTCGCGCTCGACATTGTCTCGTTCGGAACGCCCGACGTCGACCTCTCGATCCCTTCTCTCCCTTCCTCATCCTCATCGGCGGCGGCGACGCCCGCGCCCACGACCGAGACGAACGACGCCAAGCTCGCCGCCCTAGTCGAAGCGACTTCGTCCTCCGACAACTCGCACTTCCTGTCGGTTGAACCGGGGCCGGCGCTCTTGTCGGAGCGGATCGGGTCGAGCCCGATCTTGCGGAGCGCGGACGCCGGTGGCGATATGGAGATGGGTGGTGGCGGTGGAGGAGGCGGCGGAGACTCGGGCGAGTTTGGCGTCGACCCGAATTTGGACCCGGAACTGGCTATGGTGAGTCTCGTGAGGCCTTACAAGGGTGGTCTCGTCTCAGAACCCCGTTTGGAGAGGACGGAACGTTCTTGTTGCCTGGGCCAGACTGACTCTGATTATATTTCTCTCTGCAGGCACTTCGCATGTCTCTCGAGGAGGAGCGCGCACGGCAGGCTGCGTCTTCGGCCGCGGCCTCGACGACTGCGGCGGCGCAGCTCGAACCCGTACCGGAAGGCGTCTCGACGCAGATCTCGGACCCGACCCCCGCGACCGAGCCCAAAGGTGCCGAGCTGACGGGCGCGGCCCTCCCGACTAGCAGCGAGACGATGCTGCAGGGCCCGCCTGAGAACACGGCCGAGGTGGACATGATGAGCGGACCGGGAGCGGGAGGCGCCGACGACGAGGACGAGGACGAGGACTTGAAGCGCGCGTTGGCGCTCAGTCAGGGACTCGAGGAAGGGGATGTCGAGATGGGCGCTGCGGGCGGCCTGGACGAGACTGTCGACGATGAAGACGACGACATTGCGCGAGCGAGTGAGTCTGGCCGGTTTTTCTTTTATCTGTCTCTCCGAGCGTGGGACCGCCCGATCTGATCTTTTTCCGCTCCAGTTGCTCTCTCTATGCAGGATGCGGAAGCTGAGGAGAAGAAGCCCTCCGAGGGCGATCAGAAGTAGAGACGCAATGGCAGTGATCTCTTCGAGTGCATAAAAGATTCGTCGTAACGTCGATCGTCTCTCTTGTCTTTGGTGATGTGCTATAGCTGGAAGATGAGAAACTATAGCTGTTGATCGTCCTTGATGCAGCTCTATGCGAGGGGCTGGCGGGTGATCATACGATGGAGCTTGCAGATCCGCGGGGAGAGGTGCCACGTCAGCGCGAATCTTGATGACGACGGTGGTCGACCGAGGTTGGCGCAAAAGAGTCGCTCGCTCGCGCTGCCTCTCAGTCGGCGTCGCTACACTTCTCACTCGCTCGCTGTAACTACCTCGAATTCCACTTGAACAAGCTAACCATGTCTGCTCCCGCCGAAGCTCACATCGTGCGTACTCTACATCTCTCGACGGACCCGCCTCCCCTCGGCTCGGATCGAGTTCCCACTTGAGGAAACTGACGATGGGTTGACGACGCACGCTCGGTGTGTGCAACCATACAGAAGCGCGGCCATGTCATCACTTTTTCGCTGCTGGCCCTCTTCTCGCTGATCGAGTGGATCATCGCCGCCGCGCTCGTCTCTTACGTGAGTCGTCTCGTCTCCGTCTCCGCTGCGCCGACCGCCTTCCGCTTCGAGCGTCATCGGCTCCAACCTCATTTTCCGACCCCCTTTGCTGACCCGGATGGCCGTCCCTTGCAGTACAACAAGGACCACAACTACCCGTCCAACTCGGTCCGGTGAGTACTAGCCATCGCCGGCAGTCTGGAAAGCAGCGAAAGCTGACTCCCTCCTCGGCTTCCCTTGCCTTCGCTCTTTTCGTCCGGCCCACGCTCTCTCTACAGCGACCGCGTCCGCTTCCTCCTCTTTGCTGGTCTCTGGACATTCGTATTCTCGTTCGTCTACATCGCCGGTACGTCGTCTCTCTCTCTCTCCTCTTCTGTCATCCTTCCGAGATTCTGACGTTGGCGGATCTCTTGACGCTATCGCACAGGCTTCCTGACCGCCGCGACCAACTTCCTCTTCTCGATCGCGAGTCACGTCGTCTGGCTCTTCGTGACCTGGGTCTTCCAGTACGTCGCTCTCATCGTCTCGCGCTGCGGACATCTTCCTCGCCACTCCGAGTCTCGCGCCTGCTATGGACGGACGTGGGAGCTGACTGTTGTATGAACTATTTGACAGGCTCGCCGGCACTGCTGCCCTCTCGAGCGCCCTCGGCGGCAGCCTCGACTGCAGCTTCTACAACGGCCCGCACTGCAGCCAACTCAACGCCCTCGAGGCCTTCGGCTGGATCTGCTGGATCGTGAGTCGAACGTATTGATGCATCCATAACGCTGGAAGGACCAGCAGCGCTAACAGCCTTGGGGCCCCGGCCGGCAAACAGCTCCTCACTTTCATGCTCGCGTTCGCCGTCTGGATCGGTGCCCGGTCCGCACGCAGCGGTAACGGCTTTGGCGGCGCCGTCGTCAGCGTCTAAACCAAGCGCGCGAACAAACCCCCGGTCTGTGCAGTAACCCCCGCCTCCGACTCCCTCGCTGTTGTCTCGCGATACCGCTCCGCCCCGCCGCCGCCGCCGCCTCCTCCTCGTATAAACCCCCCCCTTCTCCCTCCAACATAAGCAAAGGCGCAGTACACTCTTCTCAATTTTACCCAATCCCTCCCCATCAAAGTTCTCAAACCAACCTTATATATGCATCTTTTTACAATCCAGACGTAATAGCAAACTCCCTATCCTCTCTCCCCCTCAAACAAACACTTTGTTTCATTTCTCCCTTTGATTTCGGGCTTTTGATTTCGGGGCTTCGGAGAGCGCTAGCTATCCAGTGGTGTGACAGGCTCCTTACCTCGCTGTGTCCGTAACCCGGAAAGCAAATCGCGAGTCTCTGCATCCGGGGACGACAACGCCACTGCGTTGCGGCGGAGCTCGTTCAGAACTGTTGAGAGAAAAGAGGCTGGTGATAATTACAGACAACAAGGGAGAGGATGCAATTTCTATGAGAAGAGAGAGAGAGACGCAGGAAGAAGGAGGATACAGTAGGGGCCGTGCCGAGAGCGAAAAGGAGGCGGGAAGGGTAGGATGCGACCGTTCACTTGGCCTTAGCCTTCTGTTCGGCCTGCGTGGGTACGAGAGAGATGCGTTATGCAAAGTGTCAAGCGTCAACAGCAGTCCCCGCCACTTCCGCCCGACAAAAAGGGTCTGGGCCAAGATTCGAGTCTCACCTTCCAGGCGTCGAACGCCTTTTGGAACGCCTCTTTGTGCGCGAGCGACGGGTCGGCCTTTTTCAGCTCGGCGAGCTTGACGTTCATGTACTGTGCGTAGTCGCGGTTGAATGTCGTCTCTCAGTACAGCGCACCAAGCTGCCAAGACAGGAGGTTGCTCTGAACAAAACGGGAGAAGCGCGCGACGTACGGCATTGTAGGTCGAGGATTTCCCCTTCTTGGTCCTGTCAGCGCCGGAATAATTTGCTCTGGTATCAGCTTGTCGGTCGCTTGATTGCCTTGAACCTGAGCCACCACTCACGCCGACTTTCGCTTGATGGGTTGCGCGACTGCAAGCAAGGGAAGGAGATCAGCGCCAGCACTGCCTCCCGGAGCTCCGCTTGCACAGTTCGCGCACCTTTGTTCTTCTTGACTGTCGAATCGTTGCGCGGCATGGTTTGCTACTGTAGATTCGCAGGGCGCGAGGAGGCGGTGCGGCAAGCTGAGCTGCTGATGAGGAGCGAACAAGCGTAGAGAGAGCTGGTACGAGCGTGTCGCCGACGAAATGAAGCAGAGCAGTCTACAGCCGTGCCTGGACCGACTCTCGGAACGTATCCGGATCGAGAATGAGCCGTCGCTTCCAGAGACGTTCTCGGCGACTTTTCTCATCTTTTGGCCTCTTTCTACCCTTCGTCTCCACCTCTGCGTACAGACAGGTTCCACGAAAACGATGCCGGCACCACGAGCAGTCTCGGTCCCTCTCCCCCGCCTGCTCTCCCTCCTCCCGAACGACGGCGTCGGCGCGCGCGTGTACGCCGCCCGCTGGGCCGCCAAAGGTCTCCCCGTCCCGACTTCATCCGCCGAGCAGCAGGAGGCGTCGTCGTGCTACTGGGATGTCAAGAAAGTGCGGTTGGCAGTCACCGAGGCGGGTCACGTCCGAGGGCGCGCGTACGGAGTCTTGAACTGGAAAGGTGCGTCTCCCTCTTTTCTCTCGATCTCGAGAACGCCAGTGAGGTTCGGACTGAACCAACTCCGTCATGACTACAGGCAAGCGAGTGACCGAAGGCGAATACGAACCGATCCGAGGCGGGCTCAAGTACCTGTGGCAATCGGCCCAAGTCCCTCCCGTCCTCGTCGAGGAGGCAAAGGCGATCGAGGCACGACGAACAGCGGCAGCGGCGGCGGCGGCCGAATCTGCATAGTTGGATTCAATCCCCCGAGTCTACTGTCCCCCCTCGCATTTCGCAGACTCATGCATGCACACGATACGAGAAGAATTGTTGAATGTTGTATTTCCAGTCATTGTAACCCTTATCTCTAACCTCTGAAAGTTTTGTATTCGAGCGCGCGCGTCCCCGAGTCGAGCGCTCGCTCTCTTCTTTCCTTTCGACTCTTCACTCTCTTCACTCTCTTCACTCTCGTCGCTCGCTCGCTCGCGCTCAGTCTCGCCAAGCACGTTCTTGCTCTCTCCTGCTTTTACACTCGCATCTCAAGCTGCTCAACTCGTACGCAATCACCTCACCGTACGTTCACGCTCCTCCCTCTCTCGACGCGCGTCCTCGCTGCTCGCACACCCGCACACCGCACACCGCGCGCACACATACACACATCTCGGGAGATGCAAAGGAGAGGGGGGGGGGGACAAGATGATACGCAGCCGCCAATTTTTGCGTTTACTTCAATCCTCGGTACCCCTCGCCTTCACGGGCGAGGGGGAGAGCCAGACTCATGAGCCCCATTACGAGGGATCTCTGCTGGAATTTCATAGTTACACTGATCCCACTACCCATATACACAACCCTGCGCGGGTGTGTGTGCGTGCGCGCTTGTGCCGAGGTGCATGCGGACCATGGGGAACGAACGAGCAGTACTGGCAGCGATCAGGATCCGAGCGCTGACCTCGCTCCCTTTCTCCTGCCATGCCACAGATCCTCGTCTACTTACCACGATCACTATTTCCACCGAGGCTTACGCCCTCACCCGGCGAACGGTCGTGAAGCAGCTCGTCTCACTTCAAGTTCCGGCGAACGATCTCCACGGTCACCCCTTAGCTCGCTCGACGATGTGCCTACTTTGCAATTCCGTATACTCTCAAATCACTCACTCCAGGCTCGTTGTCGTTGCGATGCCCTGGTCGGATCAGATTCAGGAGAGAGAGAAGGAGAGAAAACTTTGCCGGTGCGAAGAAGCGGCCGCCTTGCTCGCGAATATCGAAAGCGTGTACATACATGCAAGAAGCTCTGTCGGCGTATGCATCGCATGATGACATCTGTAGTGTCGGGTCAGCAATCCCGATGCTTCCCGGCATTGGAAGAGGTTGAAGATCCGCAAGTCGCCGGTTTGCCATTCGCTCGTCGATCGCGGCTACACTTTGCCTCGGACCTTGCCCGATCTGCATTCCAGCTCATCGAGCAGTTTGATCGCGCCAGCCTGCAGCTGCGCGCACAAGACCAGCCACCCTCGTGTGTGCTCCTGACTCGCCGCCGCAACAGCTCGTCGTCATGGCTCCTCTTTCGGCGACTGCTGCAATCGCTCCCGCTACGATGCTCGATCCGCCCGTCTCTACGATAGCCGAGCTTCCGCCAGCAGCAGCTGCAGAACCGGCCGCCAAGTCGCACGCGGCGTTGCCGGCGTCGTGGCACCTCGCGAGTGGTGCCCTCTCGGGTGCTGCCAGCGTCCTCATGCTCCAGCCATTAGACCGTGAGCCTGAGCCCAGCGTTTACTTTTCTCTTCTATGGCAAAATTCTTGACCCTTGTTTTGCCCTCCCCGTGCTCAGTCATCAAAACTCGGATTCAGCAAGACCGACCACCTCCCTCGTCCTCGACCGCTGCTTCTTCCGCAACAACAGCAAGACCGTCCACACCCTCGGCAGGATCGACTACAGCTAGCTCGAAACAACCCGCACTCAAGAAAGCAAAAGTCGCGCGAGCCAAGATCTTGACGACCGCGCGCGAGGTCGTCAGAATAGACGGCGTTCAGGGTCTCTGGCGAGGGACCGTGCCCACTCTCTATCGGTGAGGAGCCACCTTCGACTTGTCCACATCCGTTCCTCCAATGGCACGTCAAGCGCTGACTTGCGGATTGTGGTCACTTTGTCGGCTGCTCCTCCCAGAAACGTCCCGGGCGTTTCGCTCTACTTCCTCTCCCTCTCGCGCCTCCGAGCCCTCATCGGCCGCTCTTCCCTCTTTCGCGCAAAGACATCTCCATCCACCACATCATCATTATCAGCATCAGCAGGCGCTGGCGGTGGCGGGGGCAAAGTCAAGCTCACTCCGATCGGAGACTTGCTCGTCGGGAGTACGGCCCGAACAGCGGTCGGGTTCGCATTGACGCCGTTTACGCTGCTCAAAACCTTGTCAGAAGTGGGTGTCCTTCCTGTGAAGCGCTTCCATACCCGACGATTGACGGTCCGCTCTCTCTCTCTCTCGCCGCAGTCTACACTGTCCATGGCACAATCCGCCGCCACCTCATCCTCATCGCCCACGACTTCCTCCGCCGGCGCATCTTCTGCAGTCCGGCCTCACGCAACAGCAGCCCCGAGACCCCCATCGACGTTCGCCGCCCTCCGAACGCTGTACTCGTCCGGCGGGCTCCCGTCATTATGGCGGGGAGCGGTCCCGACCGCGTTGCGAGACGCGCCCGGCGCGGGACTGTTTATCGTGTTTTACGAGCGTGGGCAACGTCTGCTCGGCATGCGGGGGGACAAGGGCAAAGGGGCTGTAGGAGGCGGTTTGGCGGGTGAGTCCTCATTGCCTACTCTCAAAGCGGTGTGTCCTGGCTGATCAGTATCGTCCGCCCTTCCCACAACTGGAAACGGATCGTCAGCCGCATCTGCTTCTCTCGCGTCGACGCTCCTGACGACGCCGTTCGACCTCCTCAAGACGCGACGACAACTCGACCCGGCGCAGTACAAGTCGCTCTGGCAGTCGGTCAAGCTCGTCTATGCGCAGAGCGGCATCCTCGGCTTTTGGGAGGGCGGAGGACTCCGCGTCGTCAGGAAAGCGGGCAGCGCCGGGATCGGCTGGGCCGTGTATGAGGCGTTTGTCGGCATGGGAGAGAAACGGCAGCACTTGGAGCGGGATCGAGTGCGCAGTCGGAGCGGCGGAGGTTAAAACAGGAGGTCCACGACGAAATTTGGGTTAGAGGTAGAGATATACTACGCAGACGGAAGGAAGATGCATACATATTCGCAACTCTCGATCTCGATCTCCTTCCGTCTCGGTGAGTGCACAAAGCATCGACACTGCGTTTTATTCAAGCAAGCTGAAAAGGTGCTACGCGGTCCCCGCTACACAAGGTCATGCCACGCCTTGGCTGCTTCGACCAGGCTTGCGACACTCGGCGAGACGTTCTCGAGGTCGAGCCTGGCGATTCCGTCGGCGATAGCCGGCGCGCTGATCGAGTCGCGGTCGAATGCCTGTACGAGTCACCATGACGACGTCAGCATTCAGCTCCTGAGAGTTCGCTGGAGAAGGCATAAGAACGAGAAAAAAGGACGTACCGATCGGCACAGTTCGCGGACCCAACCCTCAAGCCACCACGTCTCCCAATCGTTCCTGCTCACGTCGGCCGGCAAGAGCTTGGCAAAGTGACCGAGGACGTCGACGAGCGTCGAAGCCTGCTCGTCCTGCGCTTCTTGCAAGTACGACTTGGCCGAGACCAGTTCAGGGTTCTCGGATGCGCTCGCGTCGCGGACGGTGACGTCTGAGAGAGGGATGTGTCAGCGAAAAGTCTGGAGCGGAGCTGCCCCCTCACCAGAGAGTAGTGAACGCACCTCCTTCAGCGTCAACGACGCCTTCCCCGCCAGCCTTGTTGTCCTCCTCGGCACCGATGATCTCGGCCTCGCGCCCGAGTCCCTCGACGCGCAGCCTCGCGCCCTCGGCATTCTTGCGCACCGACTTGAGCGTGATCTGCAGGATCGCCCACAGGTCCGGGTCGCTCCAGGTCTTTGGCCGCGTGTTGGGCTGCTCTTCGCTCGGCGCAAAGACCCAGGTGATGACGTCGCGTGTGTCGACGAGGCGGTACTGCAGCAGCTTGTCGAGCACGATCAGGTGGAACTGCGGGTGACGCTTCCAGAAGACGGCGACGGTCGTCAAGAGTTCTTGGCGAGCCGAAGGGGAGGAGGACAGGTTGCGGAGCAGGCTGAGGTATCGCTCGAGCGCGTTGAGGAAGTGCGAGAAGGATCGGCTGCCGACGAAGAGGATCGTCTGCACCGCCATGTCGCGCTTGACCTTCTCCGCCTCTTCCGGGGTCATGTTGTTCTCGGTTTCGAGCGCCCGCTGGAAAGCGTTCAGCTCGTCTTCGGTCTCGGAGATGGGTGCCTTGGACCGGATAGTGCGCAGGAAGGATGCCGCAGCGGCCGCGTGGGCATGTTCTAGGCAAAATGAGGATAGAGGCGCATCAGCATGGTGTCGAGACATGACACGTGTGAGAATGAGACGAACCGGGATCCTCGTAAACGTAATCAGGTCCAGGCGCCTCTTCCGGGAACACGCCTGCATCCAGCATAGAGCCCGGCACCGTGTTCTTGATCCGGTCGAAGTAGCTCAAACGAATCTCGAGGTCCATGACCCGCTTGACAAACACGCGCTTCGGGTGCTTCTCTGACTCGTCCATGTCCGCCGCCCTGTAAGTCAGTTGGAGTGTCAGCGCCACGATCGCCGGTTCGGAAAGGAAACGCGACACGCACCAGTCATTCCATCCCCACATGAAGCCATAGTTGGAGAGGTGAACCGCAAACCAGTCGGCGAAGCGGCGCACACCTTCCGCGTCCAAAACCGGCGCGCCGGCACTCTCGTCTGTTCCGGACGTGCCCAGCGCCGCGTAGAGCTTGCGCACGCTCTTACCGAGACTGGGAGCTACGGTAGTCGGCGAGATGCGGCAAAGCTCGGTCAAGACCGAGTAGTAGTAGACGAGCGTGTGCGGCGGTGCGGGCAAAGCGAGGATCAGAACGATGAGGGTCTGCACAATTCCGAGTCGTCAGCACCCCGGCTCAATCCGGATCGAAGCCAGCTTTTGCCTACCTCGACAACGATCGTCTCGAGCGACCACTGCGGTCCGACCAGCTCCGGCCCCTCGCGCATGTCCTCGTCGTCTTCGTTGGCTCGCTTCGCCGGCTTGGGGTCGCGGAAAGTGCCCTTCTTGAACCAGCGCGGCAGCTCGAGCAGCAACGTGGCGGCATCCTTGCGGTTGACCTCGTACAGCGAAATGATGTCGTGGACCATTGAGCGGACGACGATGCCGGCGGGGTCGTCGACAGCCGGAACCGTCTGTAAGGTTCTTCGAATAAGCACACTGAGAGCGCTCGAGGGAAAAAGAAAGTGAAGAACGCACCTCGTCATCAAAGAGACGCAGCAGAAGTCGGACGCCGTCGTAACCGACACCTTCGTCGCCTCGCAAGCCCGCGCTGACGGGCGGAGCCGGGATCGCGCGCTCCACGCCATGACCTACGCCGAGCGTGAGGTCGCCTTCGTCCGACTCGGGCGGAACGAGAATGACCGGCAAGGTGAGAGACTCGACGCGAGCGACGTTGCCGTCCTCGTCTTCGGCCGGCGGAGCGAGCGTGAGTGCCGAGTAAACGGCCGGGATGACTTCCGCCACCGAGTTCGATTCGGGCGCATCCGCCGCACCGAGCGACCGGACAGCGGCGACAAGGTGCTCCAGCGGCTGCAGACATCGTGTCAGATCAATGAACGGGCTGTCAGGGACAGCAGGAGAATCCGCCAACTCACGTCGAGCCATTGCGCCTGATTCTCGCCGTCGGCAAACAGCTTCTTCTCGATCCGGCGCGAGGAAACGTAGCCCTCGATACCCTCGCGGAGCATCTCGACTGCTGGTTTAGAAAGTGCGGCGCTGTCAAGGCGCAACAACGCCTCGATGACGATGCGGACGCATTCGTCGCCGCGAGTCGCCTTCAATCCGGGCTCATCCAACACGGAGACGAACGAGTTGAGCAGACTGAGCAAGGACGACACAGTGATGACTGGTGCAGAGGGCGGCATGGTCGTGAGAGAGGCGAAGAGGATGACCTGTGCGGAATGCATTCTGCGTGGTTAGAGCAAGGAGAGCGGTACCGATTCGGGGGAACTCGCGGCTCACCAAGTACCGGACACTCTTCCACTTGCGCTCATCGAGGAAGGCTTGGAACGCCTTGGCCAAGTCTTGCACGATGGCATGACCCACGTTGACCTTTTCCGGTTCGGGCGCGGCGGGCTTGGGTTCCTCAACCTCTGCCGCTGCCTCTGCCGTATCTTCCGCGTCTCCGCCCGCCTTTGTCTCCGTCTCCGAGGGGGCGCCGGCACGAGGTGGACTCCGACCTGCTGCCGGGGCGATCTTGGGCGCTCCGCCGAGACGCGAAGCGAGGGAGGCGGGCGGCGCAATTGCGTTCGTAGAGAGTCGCGCGAGCAGGGCAGCGTAATGCGGGATCTTGTGCGGCATTTCGGAGACCCTGCATTGCACCAATCAGTTGTGGACTCTCACTCTCTGCAATTTGGATCGTAGCGGAGACTTACGCCGAGCGGAACGCGAGGAAGACGAGGTCCCGGTCGCGGAAGAACCACGACTCGACCGTCTGTGCCATGCTCGGAATGTCGATCGCCGGGTCGTAGCTCTGTTGCCAGTCGGCCGTGTCAGCGAGTGGCCTTTTCAACGCAGCCCCAAGCGCCAATTTCGGCTGATGTTGGCGCAAATGACATGAATCGGCGCCGTCCACTCACCGCATCGTTCCCGAGCGTCCACAGCTCTTCCTTGAAGCGGTTCTTCATCGCCTCGTGACTCGGCACGCGGTCATACGCCGGCTCTCCTCCGCGTCCTCCTCCTCCTCCTCCGCCGTAGCCTCCTCGGCGAGGCGAAGCGTTGTAGTCGCCGCGCTCGTTGTGCCTCCGGCGGAAATTCTGACCATGCGAGTCGTCGTCTGGGCACGTTCAAAGGGTCAATCTAGCGTTCGTTGTGCGTCCATAGGCGCAGACAGTCGGCCTCGACTGACCGTTTCTCGCGCGTTTCCTGCCCGAGCCGCGTCCTCCGCCGTAGCCTCCGCGACCGTAGCCTCCGCCCGACGGGCTACCGTAGCCGCCGTTGTATCCACCTCCGCCGCCGCCGTTGTAGCCTCCGCCGTAACCTCCTCCGCCGTAGTTTCCCTGTCCGCCTGCAGGCGGGTAGCCGTAATTGGACTGCAACAATGGGAGGGGAATCGCTTAGCCGAGCTACTATCAGGAGGTTACTATGCTGCTCACCATTGCTCGTAAGGACCTGGTCTGCTTTGAGCAGAGCAGCGTATCGTCGGAAGCGATCTAGCGATCAAGACCGCTCACGCGCGGAAGGCTCTCATGTTTGATTACGCTTTTGTAATCCGGCCATTACAAGAAAGTAGTAATCAAGGTGGGGTTCCCGGCGTGTGTCTATACGCATTCCGTACGATGATCACCTACCCTTCATCGACCTGACGAGCTATTGCCGAGCGCCATCTTGCCGCCTCCGGGACCGAACGAAAAAGGTTTGGTCAACCCGGCGCGACCTTTGACTGCTGAGTTCTTGCCGCTGCCCCGCCCGACGCCCATCCCCCGTTCCCGCTCGAGCGCGAACAACAAGTCCGGCAACTCGACGACGTGGTGTCCGGCCTCCCACGCGTCTTTCGCGATCTGGGTTCGCTGCGCGTCGTGCAGTTGCGGGACGTTGAGCCGCGACGTCGTCAACGCGCTCGCGGCAGCGTTGTGAGACCCAAACAGGGATCCGCCCACACCGAGGAGACCGCCGCCGCCGTCACCGGCTCGTGAAGGTCCCGGCGTAGAGGGCGCGTGGTTGGCCGGGTTCAAGTTTGAAGTCGACGTCGTCGCGTTCCCGAGCGGCGCAAACGAAGGCGGAGGGAGCGAAGACGCCGTCGCAAACTTGGGCTTGGGCAACCCTCCTCCCGTCGGAGTACCGAACCCGGCTGCACCAGCTGGAGACGGCGAACCGACGCCCGCGTTCAGCCAACTGAACTTTTGCCCTCCGAGCGACCGCAACGCGTGCTGGTCCGTCAACCGTTTCCGCACGTCCTCGGACAGGTTCTTGACCCCGCTCCCTCCAGTAGGCAGGGGGGTGCTCGCGCCGCTCCCCGCATCACCCGCTTTAGGCTTTTTCGGGCGCGCCTTCTTGGGTTTGCCGTCTTTGCCGACGGCGGGCGAATCCGCGCCGCCTTTGCCCGAAGGCGTCGCGGGTGTCCCATCCTTGTCTTTCGCTTTGCCCTTGCCCTTGGACTCGGCTTTCTTCTCCTCGGCAGGCGTGCTGCCTCCCCCGCCGTCCTCCTTCTTCGAGGACGATCCGCCGCCGCCGCCGCCGCCGTCCGATTCGAGCGCGCGCTGAGCCGCTTCGGCCGCCGCCATCGCTTCCGCCAGTTCTCGCTCCTCTTGCTCCTTCTGATCCCGCAACATGCGTTCTCGTCGTTTCTTGCGCTCCTCGTCCCGGTCGACGCGCTCGAGCACGGTCAGGTACCGCTCCGGGTCGTCGTACACGAGCGTGTCCCACGCGGGCACCTTTGGCTGATCCGACGACACGTCCTCCATCTCCTCATCCTCGTCCCCTTCTGCCTCGTCGAGTTCCGGGTCGAGCGGATCTCGTCTTCGTCGCTTGCGAGCGGTCGGGGCGACGAGCGGTGGAGGGCGGAAGTGGGAAGAAGACTGGCGGTGATCGCGCGCGGCAACTGCGGCCGAGATGAGCGATTCGAGACGATGCCGAGTCGCGAGAGCAATAAAGGGGATCGTATCGGGCTCGAGGGTCTTGAGCTGGAACGCAGCGGCTGCGGGCAAGAGGGGGCGTTCAGTCGACAGGCTCTGTTCGTGACGGGATCAAGACGCCCAGACTCACCGACTTTCTTGACAACCTCTGCCAAGACGCTCGGATCGATAAAGTCCTGTTTCCGTAGCCGGTCGACGCCGGTGTAGGCGTTCGGGTTGGAGGATTGCGCCGACGCCTGTGCCGCCATCGCCTGGGCGTGCAGCCGCTCGTTGGTGGCCCGGAGTGACGCTTCCTCGGCCTGTACATCATCACAAATTTAAGTAAGTTTAAGCCAGAGAAGGGGCTGCCAGGGAGAAGAGTTCTCACGCCGAGATCGACTCCACTCGCGCCGACGGCGTCCATCAACGAGTCGACGTCGGTAGCTCGAGTGGGTTCGGAGGGACCGGCGGCATTTCCCTCGGGGCTGTTTGAGCATACAGCGAGTGGTTAGCTGCTGGGTGAGACGGGAGTAGCGGGTGAAAAGGTGCGACGACTTACTCTGCCGACGGACCGCGTCCAGCCTGAGGACCGCCCGGCTGTGCTTTAGCTGCGCGGAGGGAGCACTCGTTAGCTTGTCTCATGTGCTTCCGTGTATGTTTATAGCCCTCCGAATGCGCCCAGCACGCGTGGCTTCGATGACCGACATCGCAGCGAATTGAGGAGCAACTCGCTGACTCGCTCGCTCCGAGTTCGAGGGGAGGGAAGGCAACGTACCTTTGGCTGCTGCATTCGCCTGTGGCAGCTGCAGAGTCTGCCCTTGCGCCTGCCCCTGTCCTTGCCCTTGCTGGCCCTGCCCCTGCCCTTGACCGACGAGTGCCGGGTCCCAACTCTGGGGCGTAGCCGTCCTGGACGCCATCGTCGAGTGAGGAGCAGAATCACACTGATCTGCTGCTCGTCGGCTCCCCCGAGTCTCGTCTCGTCTCGAGTGTGTCTGTAGCGAGTTGGCTGAGATGACCAGGCAAGCGAGTGCCAACCCACTTTGTATTCCTCAAACACAAAGGCAACAAATACCCTGGATTACAAGGCGCGTGAAATTATGTCATCCCTCTCTCTCTCCCTCTCTACACTCCTTTTCCACGCTAGACTCGACTAGACTAGAGCGTCAGAACAGATTATGCCTCCTTCTCAGCCGATCACCATCTTCTCCGCCCGCGTCTGGTCCGTTCACACCACCTCCGCTCTTTCTCGCGAAGCCCCACCTCGTTCTGACAACACCTCGACCGGACTGACTCGGCCTCGGACCACGTTGTGCACACAGCCCGTGGGCTCAGAGAGCTACGCTCGCCCTGCGCGAAGTCGGTACGTCCTCCTCGCGAGGGGAATCCGTCGGAAATTGAGAACCCATGGACATGCTGACCAAGCCAACCTCCCTTCGCAGGTGCTTACGAAGACGGATCCCTCGAGCACGTCGAAATCGATCTCCAGAACAAACCCGAGTGGTACGCCTCGAAGGTCAACCCGGCGAGTAAAGTCCCGGTAATCCGCGTCGGCGAGGAAGGCGCCCCCGGAACGCTCAACATCCCCGAATCGGCGGTCGACCTCGAGCTCGTGGCGGACTTGTACCCGGAGAAGAAGCTCTCGCCCGAGGACCCCGTCAAGCGCGCGTATGCTCGCTACTTTGCTCAGCGGTACGTCCGGGCGTGCAAATGATCTCCCTGACCGGTGTGGGTTGACAATTCTCCCTCGGCTGGTCCTCCTTTTTGTGTCTGTTGACGTACAGCTTCACCGATGTCGTCACTTCGGCCTTCATGACCGCCCTCTTCCAGGGCAAGCCGGAAGCCGCCGAGTCGGTCTTTGCCGGCATCGAAGAGATCCAAGGCATGCTCAGCCAATTCGACGGCCCGTTCTTGCTCGGGAACGACATCTCGATCGGTGACCTCGCGGTCGCACCGTTCGTCGGACGTATCTTTGCGGGCCCGAAGTATGGTGAGGAACTTGTCGACTTGTTGGCAAATGGCAAATCTGACCGCACCGAGACTCCCTCCAGGAGGCTGACATCAGTTTGTCCGCCCCCGCAGATCTCCTCCCGAAGGACTTTGCAGACAAGCTCGAAGACGACAAGTACAAGGTCTTCCGCGCCTACAAAGACGCGCTCGTCACCCGCCCGTCGTGGAAGGTGCGCCCCACCTCACCTTGCCTTCTTCTCTTTTCTCGAAGAGCGCGCGCGCTCACCGTTTTCCACCTGTCATCCATCATCCGAGCAGGAAACTTTCGACGAGGAGTACGTCATGGCGCACATGAAGCACATGATTGAGAAGAGGCGCGCTGCCGCAGCGGCGGAGGCCAAGTGACCAGGGTGGTTGCCCCATCCTGCCAAGTTCCCCTAGTTGCGGTCAAGAGCTTGCCTGTGAATAGATCGCAATGTCAAGAAGTACAGCATTCTCATTCGTGTATCTCTCTCTTGTCTCGGAAGGCAAGGTCCGGTGACCGCACCGAAAGAGGAGACGGAATCAAGTCGCCGTCGGCTTTGGATCTGCTCACGTCTGTCTTCGGACGCAATAGTCTATGATTAAATGACGATCCATCTACTCTTCCAGAACCATTGATCTGTGGGTAGACCTCGACTAAGCGATCGAGATATCGCAGCGAAGAAGCGAGCAGGAGAGACTCACTGGGATATCTCCTCCCGCCGACATTGTTGATCACCAAGGCCCACCCCAGCATGATCAGACTCGCCTGGAGGACCATCGGGATGTACCACCACCCCATCTCGGCAATCTGCGAGATGGTGACAGCGAGGAGGGCGACGGCGCCTCCCGGCGGGTGGCTGCGCAAGCGATAAAGGTAAAGTCGGCTGATCTGTGCTGAGGGGGAGGGTACCTTTGATTCCCCCGACTCACGTGATCTCGAGTAGCTGCATGACGAGAAGCGCTAGTGCGAGCGAGACCGAAGCTGCTCTGTGCGCACCTCGCCATAGCAGACGATCAATCAGCCCAACCGTGTGGCTCGAGCGAATCGAGCAACGCAAAAAACAAGGACGAGGACGCACTCCCAATTCGGTTCGTACACTCCGCCAATCTTGAATCCCGGCTGGAGCTCAAAGAGTTTCGCCACGCAGACGCCTAGAACCGCACTGATGGTGTTCCCGAAGAGAACGTTCATCTGGGTCGAGTTCACAGGACGGTCAAAGCAGTGGTCTTTCTTCGCGCATGTCCACAGCACTGCACCGCACTGCACTCACTGGTTGAACGAGAGGAGAGTCGTGCGCTGCGTATCTGCCATGTCGGGAAAAGTCCTTGTAAGTCGATTGGCAAGATGAGCGGAGACACTAGCCACGGGGACGCACAACAGGACCGCCTCTGCCCCGAAAGCCGCTACGATGAGGGGCGAGTTGTGATCCCGCAAGTAGTCGGATCGCGCGCCTGACCAGGTCGATCGAACGAAAGGAAAACTCGGTGAGCTCCTGTCCGGACGCAACTCGACTGAGCAAAAAAAGAGAGCAGAGGGCGCGCTTGTGACTCAACTGAGCGCCGAGAACGCGATCCCAAAGAAACACCCGAGCAGGGTGAGCCACATATCCCACAGTTTGTTCTTGACCCTCGAGCCAAGCGAGGGCTCCCCTTTCCCTTCCTTGCTCGGTCCCTTGCTCCCATCCTCGGGGTCAGCTGCTGCCGCGCGATGCCCATTCTGTGGCCCCTCGCCTGCTGCTTCCTTGCGTAGTTGCTCTTCTCGCCTTCGTTTCCGGTGTCGTTCTCGTAATGGGGCGGGGAGGATGTGGTCCATGCCGGCGGCCCAGTGCCGCGCCGCGACGGGGTCGCAAGGCGGCGGTCGGTAGCCGAGGAAGCGGGTCAACGGCCAGCCCCTGTCGAGCCATTTGTCCTTGAGGTTCCCATCTGGATCGGCGTTGGAGTAGGGCTGTCCCATTTTTACGATGCAGCAGGATCCGCCCGAGCTGTTTCGCAGCGGCAAGAGTGCTAGCCCAGCTGTCACCCTCGTCCTTGGTCCGCGAGGAGACAATTGGGCGAGTAGTTGAAGTTACTGTGCGATCAGGGTGCAGCAAATGTCGCTGGTGAGAGGGAATGAGCAAGCGAATGAGCGATGTTCCGCGAGCCAGCTCTGCAGCCGCATGCGTCATCGATTGAAAAACGAGGTGGTGCGTGAGAGCTAGACGAGTCGACAGGCGGGTAGAGCGCTGTGCATGGATCCTTCTGTTCGCAGGGTTGTCTGTTCCCTGCCTCTGTACGTGACGCGGGCGTTGACGAGGTGCCGACATTCGGAGCAGTGCGTCGAGAGATCGAGGAAAAGAGCGAGAAGCGGGCGAGCACGGCGCTAGAGGGCAGTGCCATACGTGCAAGTATATGCACACGCTGGCCCATTTGCAGCTTTGCTGGGTGCATGCGGCGAGGCAAGAGCCTCTTCACTTCCTTGCTTCCCTTCTCCTCCAACCTTACACTTCCACTCCGCAGCACCGGAGTGTCCAGTATAGAGTAGTAATAATGGAAATAGACAACGGAATAGCCACCGACGACAGGTGCGCCCGGAATGCGAGGCCGAGTGATGACCATTCGAGACTGACTTCCCGACCAGCAGGACGACCGAGACGACGACCAGGCCAGACAAGTTCAGCCAGTTGCCGCCGGAGATCCTCTCGAGTATATTTTCCTACCTCGGGAATGACCCCCCGCCGCCGCTCTCCCGACGCCTGCTGCCCTACTCGCGCGCCGCTCGACTCCAAACCGTCGACATCCTCACGATCAAACAGCTCGCCGCGTTTGTCGAGATGCTCAAGTCCATCAGGGGGGCAGGCGCCCTCGTCAAGTGCTTCTGTGTCGGGCTCCGCGAGACGACCGAGGCCGTCCTCGCGATGGAGCATCCGACCTTGAACGAACTCCTCAGCGAGGCGCTCGCCCTCATGCCCGCCGTCCGCGAGATGCAAGCCGTCGACTGGATGTCAACCTCGTTCCTCTTGTCCGACAACGCCGCCGACTCGCTCTGCCGGTCCCTCCGTTCGCTCCGGATCTCGGTCCTGTTGGCCCAAATCAACTCGACCGACTTTATCACCTACCGCCTCGCCCTCCTCTCGCGGTACCCGCTCCTCCGCACAGTCGAGATCATGGTCCTGCCGTACGACCCCGGTTCGAGCGCAGCCACCCAGTTCGACCTCTTTCCCGCGCAGGACCTCGAGCCGGTGCCGCTCGAAATGACCCACATCAGTCACGTCGCGGCGCTCACCCTCGGCGGACCCTTGTGCGACCAACGCGTCGTCAACGTCTTCCGAGCGTTCCGAGGTCTCCGCGAAGTGACCATGTACGACTCGTTCGCCTCCCAGCATATTGCACCTGCGCTCGCGGCTCTCGATCCGACCTCTCTCCGCACGTTACGACTACACCGCCTGATCGCGACCCCTCCCCCCGTCACTCTCCCTTTCCAAGAGACCGACTGGTCCCGGTTCGTCGAACTCCGCGAGCTCTCAATCGCCATGCCGATCGTGTCTGATGCGTTGATCGCCGCCACCGCACCGACCTTTACCTCGCTCGAGGAACTCCGCTTCGGCACGGCGTCGAACCCGACCGCCGCCCAGATCCGACAACTCTTGCTGCACCGCCCGCCGGCGCTCCGCCTGATCGAACTCTCGAACGTGACGGGCGACGTCGGCGCCCCGATCACACCGACGACGCTCCCCCTCGTCGGCGCCTGGCTCGAAGCCGTCCGGGCCGCACAAACCGACCCGAGCGAACCGCCCGTCCCGCACTTTCCTTTATTGGACTGGCGCTTGCCCGACTGGACTGAAGGGTTCACGCCGTCCGAAGCCGAGACGTTGTTCCCGCTCGCGCGCGAGGTCGGCGTCGAGTTGCAAGGTTCGGTCGTCTCGGCGCTGTTGACCACCTTCTTGCTCGAGCGGCAAATCGACGTCTGGCAGGAACAGCTCGAGCAGCAAGGCGGGGAGACGGGTCCGGGTCCGGCAGACGATGGCGTCGACGACGAGGCGCGCGAGATCATGTGCCGGCGCGAGTTTTGGGACGCGTTGGCGCTGAGGTACAAGGCTCGCTTGTTTGGTGCAGAGATGAGGGTGGTGCAGCAGCAGCCGGCGGATGAAGCCATGGGTATGTTCCTTTCTCTCGCCTGTGCTTTTTCCTGCTTGCGCTTTTTGGGCCTCGTCGCTGATGACTCTCGTCTCGCTGTTCGCAGCTGAGAATCAATAGATTCATCTCGGTACGAAATGTCTTACAACCGAGAAAGGGTCAGGCGGGGTTCTTCGAGTCAAAGGAGACACGCGAAGTTGGAATCGTCGTCGCCGGGCGACAACAAACGAACGGCATCGACAAGCCGCAATCCGACCGGCCAGGTGATTTTCAGCGGCGAGACCGTTGCAGCGGCGGTAGAAGGCAAGAGTGGATCGCTACCGGGAAAGACTGCGAGGTAGATGTTGACTGCCTTTGGAAAGATGATATCCCATCTCTTCCACCCCAATCATCTCAATGCTGATCGGATCAAGTCCACCACGATAGTGGCTGCCACTATTGTACTGGCCGGAAATTTTTCTCCGAGCTCGGGATGCTCCTCGCGGGGTGCGTGCACTTTCCGCGGCGTTTGACCTCTGATCGTCACTTCCTCTCCCTTTCTCTCTCCATCTCTCTCTCAGATCACAGCGGGTGTGTCAGTTGGACATATGGCGCAGGTGTGTGGACTTCCCAGGACACTCCCCGTCCCGCGCGCGCTCATCCCTTCTCTGTAAACAGCCGGAAATGCCTTCGAGCGTCGACCGCTTGTCGACTCTCGCGCCCGAACTTCTGCATGACATCTTCTCTCTGGCGCACAAAACCGAGAAACCCGCCGCACCGCTCAGCCGGAGCCTGCGCCCGTTCTACGATGCCGTCAAGTTCTGCGAAGTTGTGGCGCGTGGTGGGCGACGCATCCGTTCTCTGCTCGAATCGGTCACCGCCCGGCCCGAGCTGGGCAGCCTAGTCCACAAGATCGACCTCGTGGATCACGATCGTTTTACGCAACTCGGAATGGCCGACATGCAGGCCCTGTTCGCATCGTTCCCCGACGTCCGGGAGCTTTCGATCGCCATAGGCGATTCGTCATGGCTGGAAGTGATCTTCCCGATCCGTGATGGTGCTCAGACGGCTCTACAGGAGTCTACCAAGGTACTCTCCGTCGTGTGCTCCAAGTCGCATGGTGGCGGATACGATTCGAACGTGCTCGCCACGCTCAAACGACTACCGAACCTGAATGAGATCCTACTCGACTTTCCCGATGGTACCAGCAACCAAGCGGACCCGGACATGGCCAACTTTTCCCTCCCAGCGATCGAACACCTCCACCTGGGTCTGCATGGGAACGGTGCGACCGTTGGAGGCTTCGTCGCGTGTTTTCCTCGCCTGCGCCTCCTCAGCCTCAAAGCGAGTGGAGCCACGTGCGACTTCTCGCCCGCCCTCGCCGGTGTCAAGTCGCGTGACGGAATCAAGCAAGTCTGGCTGGACGGGTACCCGCCGCTAGGATGGCGTTTCCCGAGGGAACTTGCCGCATTCAGCGCGCTCGAAACGCTCAGCCTCAAGGGCAGCTTTGGGGGCATCACGCTCGAAGCCTACGGCAGACTGCAAGGCGTGTCAATCACGACGCTGAAAGTCAACATGGGATGCGACATCAGCGCCGAGGCACTCAACGCTCTGCTCGGACCGCAAGGTTGGTGTCCGAATTTGAAGGTCCTTCAGCTCGACAACCTGTTGGCAGCCTATCCGCCGGGCTTCTGCCGCGAGGACTTCCAAGACGGCGACTTCAATCTACATGACTATGCGTACAATTCGTCCGACGCGCGGAGGTTTCTGTCCAAATTCGAATTACCCAGATGGACGACGCTGTTTTCTCGGTCGACGTACAAGCGACTAGCCCGCACGGCAGCGCTTCACCGCGTAATCGTCAAGGGTTCAACAGTCGTAGCTCGCGAGATCGAGCTCGTTCATCGAGACCTTAAGGAAGTGATGTACCGCATGATGGAGGAGGAGGAGCAGGAGGAGCAGGAGGAGCAGGAGGAGGAGGAGGAGGCGGTGGAGGAAATCGGCGGTGGTCTCGGAGTCCGCCTCGGAGCTCCGTGGGACATTCGCCTCAGACGCTCTTCCGACTACCGGGGACGACGAAGACGACGATGGCGACTGAGGTCTTCCGTCTGTACGTGCCATCGTGCTTGCGCGAGTTGGCCCCGCTTCGAGCGTCTTTGCAATTGTGCAATACTTTGCTTGTGACAGTATAGTATGCTCATCAGAGTCGAAATAGAGATGCAACAGAAGGATCTGCGCAAGAAAGGAATGGAATGCGCTGACTATAAGTCGTAGTTAGAAAAGACTTCGCCTCTTTGCGCTCTCTGTCTCTCCCTCTTCCCCTTCGTCTCGGGGCGCAGCAACGAGGCCGGACAAGGATGGACGCCTCTCGCCTGAAGCTTACCAAGCCTGCGAGCGTACGGCCTTCCCTAAGCGTCGGTCCGAGGTCTCCCCAGCTGACAGCGTGCACGCACCCTTCCCCACCGCAGGATGCCGCCGAACCCGGCGTCGATTGCTTCTCGAGACTGCCGAACGAGCTCTTGCAGCGCATCTTCAAGCTCGCATATGCCAAGAAGAAGCCCTCCGAGCCGTTGAGCCGCCGCCTGCGTCCGTTCTACGACGAGATCGTGTTTCGCAAAATCAAGGCCGACTCCACCTCGCGCGTCCGCACCCTGCATACGCTTTTGGCCGGACGTCCGGGACTTGGCTCGCATATCCGCGAGCTCGTCGTTCAGGAAGCCGGCGACCAGGCGTGCCTCTCGCTCGACGAGATCAAGGTCGTCTTTGCATGCCTCGGCAACCTGCAGGCCCTTTCGCTCCGCGTGCATGGCCCCGAGTGGCTCGAAGCGACGTTGCCTGAAAGTTTCGGTGCCAGGACCGTCCTGCCGAGCTCGACTGTCTCTCTCACGATCGTTGCGTCTACGACGCAGCGCAGCGACGCCTACGATCCGGCTCACCTCGGCGCGCTCGCCCAGCTGCCGAACTTGACCAAACTCGCGCTCGACGTCCGCCGCAGCAAGTACAAGTACAAGGCGCTTGAAGAGCCCAACAGCACCAAGTCCGACCTTGTGCTGCCGAATGTGACGAACCTGTCGGTCGGCCTTCCCAAGGTTCCGTCGAGCGTCAACGCCTTTGTCGGTTGCTTCCCGCAGGTCCGCAAGCTCACGCTCACCTCGCACGCCGACGCGCCGGACTTTGCGACGGCACTTGCGAGCATCAAGTCGCCGGCCGAGGTGGTCGAGCTCACCATCCGAGCGAGCCCGAAAGCCGAGTGGCGTTTCCCCGAAGAGCTCGCCGCGTACAGCTCGCTCGACTTAATCGTACTCGCCGGTCAGTTCCAACACCTCGAGTCCGACGCCTATAAGGCCCTGGGCCACGCCCCGATCACCACACTCGCGGTCGGCAAGAAGAGCGACATCTCGGCGACGGCTTTGATTGCCCTCCTTGGGGACAAGGGCCTTTGCCCGACGATCAAGACGTTGCGCCTCGACAACATAAGCGCCAAAGCACCTCCGAGGGCGGAGGAAAGCGTCTTCAACCTTTTGTCCCTCGGCGAGAATCCCTACGCGGTCCTCGACGAGTTCGAGTTGCCGTTTTGGAGTGGCGCGTTCGGGGAGCTCGACTTCCTCAAGCTGAAGGAAAGAGCGACGGCAGCGGGAGTCAAGCTCAAAGGATCCACCCCTGGAGCCTATCAGGTGCAGGCCGAGTACGATCACCTCGAGGAAATACTCGTCGACTGGAACGAGGGAAAAGACTACGGCTGGGGAGGAGATGAGTGCGGATGAGTGAAGCGCGATGGAGTGCGGGACGCGTGCTTGTAGGAGTCGCCTTGCTTGGATCGCATGTTCTGTAGGGATGCGGAAGAGGAGGCGCGGACGAAAGAGAAGTGGGTGGCAACTGCAACTCTCGACTCGCGCATGGCTCGGATCGCCTCGGAGCTCAATATTCCGCGCCTCGCTGCCTCCGACTGCACATACAGATATCTTGACAGTGTACATATTGAGGAAACAAAGTGAACCGTGTTGACGGGAAAATCTTTGTCCATTTCCGACGCCGCGAGACCTCGAGGCTCTGCCTCTCGCCCACCTCCCTGCTCCAGCTAGGCGGAACTGCGTGACTGCGAGCGTACAACACCGAGACAGCTTTTTGAAAGCCACGCCGCGCAAGCTCAAGCCGCTCAAACCGGGGCGCATCCCTCTCCCCACGCCGACGCGTCGCGACGTCTCGCTCTTCGCCCCTCGCTCTCCGACGACACAGCACCACAGAGAGTGTGCGCGTTGACGACATGCGCATGTACGTGAACTCCCGAGGCACAATGTCCAAGCCTCGCTCCTCACAGCGGTTCCCTCCTCTTTTGCAGCCGGAAACTCGCGGCGTCGACCGCTTGTCGAGACTCGCGCCGGAACTTCTGCAGCGCATCTTCGCTCTGGCGTACGAGCAGGACAAGCCTACCGCGCCGCTCAGCCGGAGCCTGCGCCCGTTCTACGACGCCGTCAAGTTCGGCAAGATCACAGCGCGGAGTTGGCGTCGCATCCGTTCCCTGCTCCAGACGGTCACCGCCCGACCCGCGTTCGGCAGCGCCGTCCGCAAACTAAAGCTCATGGACTCCAATCGTGACTCGCAACTCTCGCCCGGCCAAGTCCAGGCCCTGTTCGCATTGCTGCCCAATCTGCGGGAGCTTTCGATCAGCGTTTCCAACTCCCCGTCGTGGCTTGAAACCGTCTTGCCGACCCGTGATGGCGCCGAGACGGCTGTACGCCCGTCTATCAAGGTGTTGCACGTCGCGAGCTCGGATGCGCATGGCGCCGGATATGACGCGAAAGTGCTCGCCACGCTCAAACGGCTACCGAACTTGGACGACGTCCTACTGGACTTTCCTGGCAGCATCGCAGACCAAGCGCCAACGAGCATGGCCGAGTTCGCCCTGCCGAACATCAAACATCTCCGACTGGGTGTACACGAGCGATCTCCATCCCTCGGCGATTTCCTCGCTTGTTTCCCGCACCCGCGGCACCTCAGCCTCCAAGCGCACACGGCCACTTGCGACTTCTCTGCCGCCCTTGCCGACGTCGCGGCGTACAAGGAGATCCGCGAGCTTTGCCTGGGCGGGCGTCCTCCGCTTGGATGGCGATTCCCAGAGGAGCTCGCCAACTTCGTCGCGCTCGACACGCTCAGCCTCGACGGGAACTTCGCGAACGTCAGCCTCGAAGCCTACGGTGCTTTGCGTTGCGTGCCGATCACGACATTGCGGGTCAAAACGAGATGCGACGTCAGCGCCGCCGGACTCGAAACTCTACTTGGCCCGCGCGGTTCGTGCCCGACTCTCAAGGTCCTCCAGCTCGACAACCTTTCGGCAGCCTATCCACCCGACTTCTCCTGCGAGGACTTCCAAGACGGTGACTTCAATATCTACAATTACGCAAACAATTCTGTCGATGCGGAATCGTTCCTTTACAAATTCGATATACCCACCTGGACGACGCAATTCTCCGAATCAGCGTACGAGCACCTGGTCAACACGGCAAGCTCGTACGGAGTCGTCGTCAAGGGCTCGACTGTCACCGCTCGCGAGGTCGATCTCGCTTGGAAGGATCTCGAGGACGTGGTGAACGACATGCGGCGGGAAGAGGAGCAGGACGAGGCGGACATCGCCTACGGGCACGGCGGTTTCAGAGATTTCCCGGGATCTCGTTGGAACCCTCGGCTCAGAAGCTATTCCGGCTATGACGACGCCGAGGAAGAGGACCGCGACTTTTATTGAAGTCCGGTCAGGGGCCGATCGTCGACTTTGTGAACGCATCTTTATTCGTGCGATACTTCACCCGGGTCTTCTTGCGTGGCACATTGGCGAAAGGGCCTTTCTCAGAAGCGCTTCAATAAGAGAGAAGAACTGTGCGCGCTGACATCCGATGACGCGAGACGCGCCACTTTGCTCTCTCTCTCCCTCTTCCCCTTCACACGATTCGCAAGCACGGCGGCCGGACACAGGATGGACGCCCCTCGCCTGAAGCGTACCCAGTCTATGAGTGTAAGAAGCTCCCTATGCGTCGGTCCGAGGTCTCCCCTTGCTGACAGAGCGCACGCGCCCTTCCCCACCGCAGGCGGCCGATGAAGCGGGCGTCGACCGCTTCTCGAAGCTGCCGAACGAGCTCTTAAACGGGATCTTCTCTCTGGCATACGCAAGGAGCAAGCCCATCGAGCCACTCAGCCGGAGCCTGCGCCCGTTTTACGATGCCGTCAAGTTCAGCAAGATCGCGGCGCGTGGGTCCCGCGTCCGTTCTCTCCTCGAAACGGTCACCGCCCGGCCCGCGTTCGGCAGCGCTGTACGCGAAATGAGCCTCGTGAATCGCGCCTCCGACACGCAGCTCGCGCCCGGCGAAGTCCAGACGCTGCTCGAAAGGCTGCCCAACTTGAAGGTTCTCGACATCAGCGGTTCCAACTCCGCGTCATGGCTTGAAGCGGTGTTCCCGACCCGTGACGGTGTCGAGACAGCTCTACGTCCGTCGATCAAGGTGTTGCGCGTCGAGAGCTCGGATGTGCATGGCGCTGGGTACGACTCAAGAGTGCTCGCTACGCTCAAACAGTTGCCGAACTTGGAAGACGTCCAACTCGACTTTCCTGGCAGCAGCGCAAATCAAGCGGACTCGAGCATGACGGACTTTAGCCTGTCAGGTGTCGATCGACTCCACCTGGGTCTGGATGGGAGCGGGGCGGCCGTTGGAGACTTCGTCGCGTGTTTCCCTGACCTGCGCCTCCTCAGCCTCCGAGCGTACGAAGCCAGCGACTTCTCGCCCGCCCTCGCCGGTGTCAAAGCGTACAAAGATCTCCGCTCGATCTGCCTGCGCGGGCAGGCTCCCTTCGGATGGCAGTTCCCAAAGGAGCTCGCCAAGTTCACCTCGCTCAAGACGCTCAGCCTCGACGGGAATTTCGCACGCGTCAGCCTCGAGGCCTACGGCGCACTGCAGTGCGTGTCGATCACGACCTTGCACATCAGTACGGGAAGCGACGTAAGCGCCGCGGGACTCGAGACTCTGCTCGGACCGCGCGGTTCATGCCCAGCCCTCAAAATTCTCCAGCTCGACAATCTTTCGGGAGCCTATCCACCGGACTTGGGCCGCGCGGAAATTGAAGACGAAGAGTTCAATCTCTACGAATATGCGGACGATTTCTACGAAGCGGCATCGATCCTGTCCAGGTTCGAGTTACCAAGATGGACGACGCAATTCTCCCGGTCGGCGTATGAGCAACTCGCCCGCGCGGCAAAGTCACACGGCGTGGTCGTCAAGGGCTCGACAGTCACGGCTCACAAGATCGATCTCCATTACGACGAGCTCGATAACGTCGTGGACGAGTGGCGGGAGCAGGAGGCGGAGGAGATGGATGAAGAAGATGACGACTTCGAACTCGAGGATACGGGAGAGCGTTGGCCAATACTCTTGTGAAGTTCTCAAGGCTACGGGGACGACGAGGATGCGATTCTCGACTTGTTCGCGTGGGAGGGGCGTGCATGTGTAGCGACGTCGAGCCTCTTTCCGATTGTGCAGTGTTTTTGCTTGTGTAACTGTCTGCCCTAGCAGTAGGTTTACGAGATTCAAAGATGAATGCCATAGTGAAAGGATCAGACTATGCACGCGCCCTGGGAGTTGCTTGGATAGACTTCGCGCCACTCTTCTGCTCTCTCTCTTTCTCTTCATCTCGGCGTGCACGGTCAAGGCCGGACAAGGATGGAAGACTCTCACCTCGAGCCCCCCAAGTCTGTGAGCGTATGAGCTCCCCTACGCGTCGGTCCGAGGTCTCCCCTTGCTGACAGGGCGCACGCACCCTTCCCCACCGCTCTCAGGACGCCGATGAACGAGGTGTCGACCGCTTCTCGAAACTGCCGAACGAGCTCTTGCAGCGTATTTTCAAGCTCGCATACGCCAAGAAGAAGCCTTCCCAGCCATTGAGCCGTCGGCTGCGTCTGTTTTACGACGAGATCGTGTTTCGCAAAATCAAGATCGACTCCAGCTCGCGCATCCGCACCCTGCATACGCTTTTGGCCGGACGTCCCGGACTCGGCGCGCACATCTGCGAGCTCGTCATCGAGGAGGTCGACGCCAAGTCGTGCCTCTCGCTCGACGAGATCAAGGCCATCTTTGCGTGCCTCGGCAACCTGCAGGCCCTCTCACTTCGCGTGCATGGCCCCGAGTGGCTCGAAGCGGCGTTGCCTGAAGGTCCGGACGCCAAGACCGCCCTGCCGAACTCGACCGTCTCTCTCACGATCGTTCCGTCTACGACGCAGCGCAGCGACGCCTACGATCCGGCTCACCTCGGCGCGCTCGCCCAACTGCCGAACTTGACCAAACTCGCGCTCGACTTCCGCAGCAACTACAGGGCGCTTGAAGAGCCCAGCCGCACCAAGTCCGCCCCTGTGCTGCCGAACGTTACCAACTTGTCGGTCGGCCTTCCCAAGGTTCCGTCGAGCGTCAACGCCTTTGTCGGTTGCTTCCCGCACGTCCGCAAGCTCACGCTCACCTCGCACGCCGACGCGCCGGACTTTGCGACGGCACTTGCGAGCATCAAGTCGCCGGCCGAGGTGGTCGAGCTCACCATCCGAGCGAGCCCGAAAGCCGAGTGGCGTTTCCCCGAAGAGCTCGCCGCGTACAGCTCGCTCGACTTAATCGTACTCGCCGGTCAGTTCCAACACCTCGAGTCCGACGCCTACAAGCCCCTGGGACACACTCCGATCACCGCGCTCGCGGTCGGCAAAAAAGAGCGACATCTCGGCCAACGCTCTAATTGCCCTCCTTGGGGACGAGGGCGTTTGCCCGATGATCAAGACATTGCGCCTCAACAATCTGTTTGCAAAAGCGCCTCGCCACCCTCCCCATCAGAGTGTGTTCCACCTCATCCAGATGGCTATGGACCCACACGAAATCCTCGACGAGTTTGTTTTGCCTCAATGGACTACCGCGTTCACGTGCTTCAAATTTCACGAGCTGGAGCAGGCGGCGAAGGAGGCAGGGGTCAACATCAAAGGCTCCGTCCTCGACGCCGTGAGAATACAGGCCGAATTCAACAGCCTCGCCGAGATGGTGAGCGAGTGGGACGAGCAGGAGGCGGATGAGACGGAGTGAGGGGCGCGAGACGGAGTGAGGGACGTGTGCTGGTAGTGTTCACCTTGCTTGGATGGCATGTTCTGTAGGGATCCGGAAGAGGAGACGCGGACGAAAGATGCCGGAAGTCTCGGTGGCAAAAGAGAACTCTGCCCCGGAAGGGCTCGGGTTGCCTCGGAGCGCAGTGGCCCAACAGAGCACAATCGTTCAGAGTCCGACGGCAGAAATTCGCACCGTATCATTCCTCATCCGCTGACTTTGAGCGGGTTTCCCGTCACGGAGGAGCGGCGGGAAGTAGCTCAGGGGAGGCTGCAAAACGCGCGGTCGACTCGGCCGTTTCACGAAAGGTCCGTCTTGCAACTAACTTAGACGTGGTTGCTAAATAGCAGGAAAAGGAGCGCACTGATCGTCCAAGAGCCTCGCTGTAACGCCCGCCCGCGACCGCACAGCTTCCTTGCTCGAGATCTATCCTCATCTCCCGACTCTCGCTGGCACCGCCTCGTCTCGCTCGTTGACCGACTCCGGAACAAGGGCGACGACTATAGGGAGGAGCGATGGGATTGTGGTCAAGAACATATGTCTGCTGCGCCGTACCACTGTGTGAGCACGGCCTCTCCAGACTCGCGCGTTGCGGTCGATTCGCTGATCCCCTTTTTGACCCTGGTTCGGTGACACAACCGCTTTATCCCTCCGGTTGCCTTGCATACAGACAACGGAGGTATCTATGCCATCCTGGCGCAGTTCCTCATCGTGTCGCTCGTGACCGGAGTACTCTGCTTTGCCGCACCATCAAGTGCGTCGTCTCCTCCAGCTGCACTCGCTGCACGCCTTTACCTCCACGCTGACGCGCGTGCACATGTGCAGTCGTCTCGGTCGTGACACCGAGCTTTGTATCGTACATTCTGGGCGTATTGTGCTTCGCCGTCGCGGCGTGCCAGCCCGTCGGCTTCTTCGGCGTCTACCGCGAACGACCGCGCCTCTTCAAAGGATTGTGAGTATCGCGCCCGAACCATCGGTTAGCGAACGACGGGGACACTGACCAGCGAGATCTTTGCTGCCCAGCCTCCGCATCAACGGCCTTCTCGTGAGCGCCGCCGTCCTGTGCTCCCTCGCCATCATCATCGTCTCGGCCGCCAAGCACTCGACCGGCGTCGACAACTGCACGGCCCTGTTCTCGGCCGACAACACCGACACGACCGCCAACACGATCTGCAACATCTGGACGTGGATCCAGATCGGCATCATGGGCCTCCTGTTTGTGCTCGTCGGACTCTGCCAGGTGCGTCTCTTGCTCGGGGCGCTTGATGGCTATACAGAAGCGACTAATGCAAGCGCCGCCCCCGCTTGACAGGTCTACTTTGTCTGCTACACGAGCATCTATGCCTCGGAGCAACGCCTCGACCAGTGAGTTTCGCAAGCTCGCAAACGAATGCACGGACGGAAAGCCAGACTGACTGACGATTCTTTGGTTCTGCAGCGCCAAATACGACACGGTCTACTCGCACGCGGCGGAAGAGATCCGCGCCTCGGGCCTGTACGACTCTTCCTACAACTATGCGATTCCCGGGCGCCCTTCTTACTCGCAAGACGAACTCTCGGACCCAACCCGGCCGAGTTTTGCCGAACATGGCCGCAACTTGAGCAAGAGTAGTGGGTTGAGGAACGAACTTGCGCGCGGGGAGACGCAGGAGTATTTGAATGAGCTCGAGGCGGGACAAGGGGGCGGTCCGGACCGACGGCAGGTCGGCAAGTTGCGAAAAGGCGGCAATGGCGGCAGCGGCGGCGGGAGCCATTTAGGAAGCCAGGCGGGACCGGTTGGCTACGCCGATGACGATTATTCGCAGCAGCAGCAATACGACTATAACGGTTACGAAGGCGGGTTCCGACCGCCGCACGAATCGTCGGAAATGCACCGGCCGCGGTACTGAGTCCCCCCTCCTCCGCTGCGCTCTCAACGTGCGATTCGTGTAACGACATGAGAACGGACACGACATCGAGGGCACTCTATTCCTCCTCCGAACAGACACTTTTTTGTACCTCTCCCTCTGCGCGCTTTCTCCTCTCTCCGCATGTCCAAATGTCTTGTCACACTCCTCTCACGAAACCTGTGAATCCGAGTCCTGTGTACACCACGAGCTTTGCCGAGCGGAGAGGAGAAGAGAGGAGAGGGAGACTGCACTGGAAAGAAAACAAGAGGTTGCGATTGCGAGTTCGAATCATGCTGTACGAGACATCCCGAATCAAGCCAGAGTGGCGGCGGCGGCGTCGGCGTCCAAAGTGCCAGCGTCCTGCGCCTCGACTCGACCGTTCGGCCTTTGTTGCCGTTCCTTCCTCGCCTCTCGCCCGAACGCGCCCTTGGCCCTCGAGATGGGCCCCCCGCGCGCGACAATCTCGTTCTGCACGCGCGAACCCTCGTCCTCGGCGTCCGTCGCGGCCCAACCGGCGGTACTCTGCCCCGCTTTCGGGACCCTTCCGCTCCGCGGAACCGTGACGACCGGTCTCGGAGCGCCCTTGCGTTCCATGTTGGCTTCAGTTTCGCGGAGGCGGGCCGAGAGTTGGCGGATTGGTCGCAAGGGGTCGGGGACTGAAGGGGTCGAGAGGGTGAAGGAGGCGAGGGTCGCGAGGTAGTGGTGGTAGGCGCGGTCGAGGAAGAGGAGGGAAGGGTGAGTGGTCGGAAGTGAGGAGGAGGAGGAGGCAGAGTCGGCGTCGGCTTCGGGTGAAGCAGGAGAGGACGAGAGTTCCGAGGTCGAGGTGACGCTGTCGGTGGTGACGGGTACGGGAGCCTGACGGTACCGCAACGCCTTGACGACGTTCTGCCTCGTCACTTTGCCCAGTTCGGGCGCCTCGCCAACCAAGTGACCGATCCGTTCCGGCCCTTCGGACTCGACGCGCGCGCGGAAATCTTTCCACCCCTGCGGACCACCAGCACCCTTGCTGTCCCTCGCGCGGAGGGCCATCTCCCTCCCGACGGTGCGGGCGGCGGTTTCGAAGCGGAGGTCGTTGGCGTTGTCGACGAGTTCGAGGACGGCGAGCGGGGCACGGTCGCCGACGCGGAAGCCGGCGCGTTGGACGCGGGTGTAGCCGCCCGGGCGGGTCGCGTACCGCTTGGCGAAGGTGTCGAACAAGGGTTTGAGGGTGAGGGACCCGTTGAGGAGGAACCCGTTGGCGCGTTCCCAGTTTTCCTTGCCGCCCTGCTTGCCCCACGAGATGACCTGGTCTGCGAGTTTCTGGGCGGCCTTGGCCTTGGGGAGGGTGGTGGTGACCTGCTCGTGTTGGAGGAGGGACGAGACGAGGTTGCGGAGCATGAGGACGCGGTGGGCGGTCGGCCGCGAGAGCTTGGCGAGCTTGAGTCCGTGGCGCATCTTGCTCCTCCCTTTAGGTGTCTAGAGAGAGTGCGTCCGAGTCGAGAGTCGAGTGCGAGGCGATGGCAGCGAGCGAGCGAGGGCACCGGTGTTGACGCAGGCGCTGATCGGGGTGAAAGGCGTAGGGACGTGATGGACTATGCTCGAGTGACACTAGACTCGTCTTTGCTGCCCCGACTGTCAGCGTAGAGCCAGAGAGCAGAGGATTCGCCGCCTTCGAGCTCCTCCTGCTTCCGAGTTTCGCCCTTTGCTCCCAACCTCGTCCGATCGGGAAAAGAGTCTGACGAGGGCATAGTCGCGTCGCACTCGATGCTCGCAGCTGCTGCCGCCACTCGGCCCGCGTCTCGCAATGCAGCAGCCAACGCTCTCTGCTCCGCTTGCGGCTTGAACCGCACCGCTGCCTCGACTCGCCCATGGCTCCAACGACAGAGAGGGCAGGCCACCTATGCCCAGGCTGGAGAAGCAGTCCACGCCGCACGCTCGAACGAAGCCGAGGAAGAGGATCGAGCAGTCGACGCTATGGCTGAACTCCTCGACGCCATGGCAGGAGAACAGGCCACCACCGCACCCGCACCCGCAACAGCAACGCCGACTCCGCGCAAACCGGCCGCCATCACCCTCGAAGACATCCTCAACCCGAAGCACACCTCGGCTCCGCCCGAAGTGGCCGACCTGCGCGCATTCCGCCCGCGCAGGTTCACCGTCCCGCACGCCGCGTCCCCCGAATCGCACCGCCTCGTGTACCAAAAGACGTGGGACCGCGCGTACGCTTCCCTCGATCGCGCCTTCAAGAAGCGCCAGTTGATGGATTTTGCTGGAGAGGACGGGTTGAACGTCGACTTGACGGATCCGAGGTTGCGGACGCGCATCCCGGGAAAGAAACCGAAACACTGGAAGAGCAAACGCCTCGACCAGATGAGCAAGCGCGAGTTGATCCACACCATCCTCGTCCTCGACTTTGACATGACCCACCCCGACACCATCCCGAGCACTCGACTCGGTCCAAACACCCTCGAGAGTGAGCAACTTCAACCTCCCTTTCCCGATACCCACCCGACTCTAACTCTTGATTGCGCTCTCTCTGCTCAGGCATCCCCCTCAGCGACCGGACCTTGTTCCTCCTCCTCTCTCCCAGTACGTCTCCGCGCGCCGAGTTCCGCCTCAGTAGTCAAGTCTTGCTCATGCCCTCGTTCTGCGCACCGTGCAGACTCGCCCACGATCCCGAAACTGGTCAGGAAACTCGGCGTCACGGTCGCATATCGGAGGAATCCCGATTCGGGCGTCGTCTCGCTCATCGTCCGAGGCAGCGAGACGAGCGTCGCCGCCGCCAAGGCCGAAGTCGAAGCGGTCGAGGAGGTGAGCGCACCCGCTCTCCCCTCCCTCCCTGGAGACTGACATGGCTGACGTCGCGAGTCCCGACATTACTCTAGACTTGCACGACCACCGAGTTTACCTTGCCGGCTCCGGCGACGACCCTGAGGCCCGAAGTCTACCAGGCCATCAGCAAGCAAGCGAAAGCCTACCTCGAACCCGGCTCCGAAGTCGTAAGCTCACCGTCCACAGCTTCACAAGCTTCGAGAGTGCCGAGAGGATGTAACTCACCCCATGCAACCTGCAGACCAAGCTCCGTGCGAGCGCCATCGAGGAGAAAGCCCTCGAGCGGACAGAACGGCACCTCAATGCCGCTTTCGCAGCCGTAAGAGCGCTCTTTTCCCTATTGCCCCACCCACCCGGGCGAGCGCAAAAACCTGTCCCTGACTCGAAACCACTCTCGCTGTTTGAAAATAACAGGACGCCACGCGCAAGTCGACCGCCGTCTTTGCCTCGGTGCCCAACAACCTCGACACGCTCCGCTACGCCCTGTTCCCTTACTCTCCCCTCCAACCTACGTCCCCCATCCTGACGGGCGGGACCTCCCACTTTGCGCGGATCAAGTCGCTCTCGATCGCGCCCTCGGCGTCGGCGATCGAAGACCCCGCCCACCGCGCGCAGGTCGAGCTCCTCGAATGGAGCGAACGGATGCGCATCGAGCGGACGAGTCGGACGGGGCTGTACGTCCCCGCGGGGACGTCCCCCGCCTTGAAAGAGTCGTCCATCTTGCGCGCTCTGCGTGCGCCGTTCGAAGCGGTGCAGCAGCAGGAGGAGGAAGGAGGCGACGGACTCGCCTTGCTCGAGACGAAGCAGGTCGAGATTGTCGCCCGCTTCGGACACGTCGCGTGGCCGTTGTACCGGAGTCAGGCGCCGCTCCTCCCAAACGCGGGTGCAGTGGCGCCGCAGCAGGGCTTTGGACCGTCGTTTGCGGGTCAGAGGAGCTTTGACCGCGTCGCCCAGTGGGTCGCGCAGGCGACCGACAAAGTCAAGAGCGTCTTTCTCGCCGCGTGAGTCTCGTCCGTTAAGCCTTGGCGTTGTTCTTTCGCAGCCGCTGAGTACCCCTCGGCCCTCTTGCGCGCGCGCAGTCCTCCGAATGGGTTGCTCGCAGCTTCGGACGTCTTGAAGCCGCTCCCGAACCCGACCGCGACGCCGTTCTCGTCCCTCTTCTCGCCCCTGTCGGGCACGCCCGAAGCCGACTCGGTGCACCGCGCCCGCCTCGACGAGATTGCCGCCGGACCGAGGGTCGAGAGCGAGGTTGAGAGGAGGTGGACGTACCGACCCGCCCAGGCGGACAAGAAGAAGCTCGCGCTCACGGAGCGGGTGGAAGTCACTTTTGGGTTGGTCGATACGGGGAGTGTGCCCCCTTTGAGGGAGATGGAGGTGACCAAGACCGAGGTCAAGGTTGTCAAGGAGAACAAGGTCGACTTGATGGTCCCGACTGGGTACGTCCGGTCGCAGTTTCTCTCAGTGCAGCAGGTTACAGGATGCTGACTTTGTGCCGTCGCTTTCGATCGCGGTACAGCTCGCATGATGCACAGTTCACCATGTCGATGACGAACGTTCTCGAGCCGGAAGACTACCCTCTCGAGTTGTGGGTCTCTTCTTTCTCTCTCTCTGGTCTCTCACAAACCGACCCAGCACGAACGTTCTGTTATAACCGACACTGACTTGTCTGACCTGCAGTGATACGCGCGCTTTGACTTTCCACGGTCCGGTACCGATCCGGATCAGCGTCGCCGGCCGCGTTTTCCTCCTCGACACGGATCACTACGTCCGCCGAACGACGTTGACGCCGCCTTCGGCTGCTTCCTCCTCCGAGGGAACAGCACAGCAGGCCGCCCCGCTGCCGCCGCTGATCCAGGAGCGGTGGCACTCGTTGACGCGCGACGGCACCCGCGGCGTCGACGTGTACCAGCCGGTCGCGCGCGGCTTGGTCGACGAGGTCCGCCGCGCCGGGACGTGGCGCACCGGGCTTGAAGAAGTCGAGCGGAGGTGTGCTACTGCCGCCCGCGTACTCGACGCTGTCCCGAGCTCGGCCTCGACGCTCTTGGCAGGAGCCCACTCTGCACAACCCGGCAGCGGCGGCGTCGGCACCTTGGCGGGCCAGGCCGACGGCAGCGGTGGCAGGCACCAGCTTTTCGCTCGAGCTTCAAGGCCGTCAAGTCCGCTCGTGTGATCAATGCCGCATCCCTCTCTCTATGTGTATTGTACTGCTATGCATCCTTGCAACTCATCTTGCACGAGCAATTTGCACCGCATGCGGCGTTCTTCGGCTTCGACCGCTTCGCGCGGCTGGCACGGCACGCCGGCGCCGCGCGCGCGCCCGAGCTGGATTTTTTTCGGACACGAATTGACGGAAACCTGCAAGTATACCCCTCGGGGAGGCGTGCACAGAGTAGATCCTGGTTTGTGATACTGTAAGAGATTCTATCAGGCTTGCTCCGTATATTCCCGTGAGCGATACGGTATCGAGGCCCACGCGGTCTCGGCGCAGCGGACAGAAAGCCCAGCTGTTCGGCCTCTCTCTACTCCTCCCAACAGCGACGAGCCTCGGAGTACTAGCTGCCATGGAAGCGGAGCAAGCAGCCGTACCGCCTGCGACTACGATCCGGCTGCCACCGCCTGCGCCTCCGCCGCTGCCGCCTCCTCAATTGACGGCCGGACCGCTGACAGCCATTTCCGAAGAGTGAGTCTATTCTCCCAGCCCCTTGGATCGCCTCGTACGCCGCGGGACGGAAAGATAGCATACAAAGCTCTGCCTGGCCACGCTGCTCCGCCGGAGTGAGGCGGCGTCGAAACCGCGGCTCGAATGAGCGACTTGCGCAGCGACAAACACGACCAAGTCGCCAGTCTAGGCAACTAGGCACACGGAAGAGTCAGAGGCTACTGGGAAACACTCAGAGGCACAATCAACGCTTATCGAAGCCGGATCGCGCTCGATCGGCCGCATGCTGACCCTTGTCCGGCATCCACCACGTTCAACAGCACCGAACCGAGGCGATCCCCGTCCGAACACTCGTCTGCGACTCCGACTCTGCCCGAGAACGGTACCCAGCACCGCCCGATGCAGGCAGACGCGGCCGATCCGAACGTGGACCAACTCGAAGACGATGCCGCTGTCGCCGCCGCCGCCGCCGAGACCAAGCGTTCCGACGACCTCGACGCCACCGCCGCCGCGACCACGCTTGCGCACGTCGCTGCGGCTGCTGCTCAAGCGGCACAGTCGGCCAGTGCTTCTCCCTCGACTTCGAACGGAAATACGCCGGATGGGTCGACCGTAGCGTTCGACCCGGCTGCTCCAAACGCCGTCAATGGTCTGCCGAGTCCTTTACCCGCCAACTACGACAAGGTGCGTTTGAAGATGGTCCCGATAAGGCTTGGCTCAAGCTTACTGACTCGCTGCTGCCGTGCAGACGCAACCGATCTGTGCCAATTGTGCCACACAGGTGAGCCTTGTTCTCCTAACTGCTGGGGCGACTTGCGGCCTTGAAGGCCATTGCCGTCCTGCAAATCGGGTTGGTGCTCACAACAATGGACATTTCATCAACAGACGACTCCGCTCTGGCGCCGCTCGCACGACAGCACCCACATCCTGTGCAATGCTTGCGCCCTCTTTTTCAAGATGAAGGGTCGCGCCCGGCCGATCTCGCTCAAAACGGATGTCATCAAGTCTCGCAATCGGAGCAAGGGCAAGAGTTCCAGCAAAGATCGCGGACCGAAAGCGGCGGCGGTCGCGGCAGCGACTTCGTCACCGCGCGGGACCTCGAAGGAACGAAGCGAGAGCATGACGCGGTCGGGAGACGGGCGCAAGAGCGCACCGGGAGGTTCAGGCGCGGGGGAGGACGACTCGTCGATGGCCGAGGGGCGGTCAAAGCCGTTTGCTGACGGAGCGCTCGCCGAATCGGACGGGAGGAAAGCGCGCAAGGTGATGCCCGCGCCCGGCGGAATGTCGCCGTACGGGATGCCCTTCCCGCCGTATCCTTACCCGTACGGCTACCCGCATGCGCCGCATCCTCATGCGCATTCGCCCTACCCTCCAAGTGCTGCTCGAAGTCGCTCTTCGGACCCTGCCCGTCGCGCCCAGTCGCTCGATGCCCGACAGCGTCCCGTCGGCTCGAATCCCCCTTCGGCAGACGGATCTCCAGCTCCGCCCTCCTCGACCGCTGGACCGGCACCCGTCCCGCCTATGCCGCCATACCCTTACCCAGGCTTTCACCCCGGCGCACCGACGCCTGAGGGATACCCCGGATACCCGCCTTTCTACCCTTACGGACCTGCACCGACGGGGTTTGCACCCGGACAACCGCCTCCGCACTATCCCTACCCTGCACCACCCTTCCCGCACGCTGCTGCTCTCGCCCACGCCGCGCAGGCAGCGCTCGCTCAACGCGCCGGTTCCGCCGACTCGCGCGCGCGCTCGCCCGCCACGACGGTCGTCGACTCGAATCCGGCCTCGCGCTCGAATTCGCGTCCCGGCTCGCGCCGCGGATCGGCGAGTCCTCCGCATCCGGCACCGCCTACGATCCCGCCGATGCCGTTCCTGCCGAACGGACTCCCGCAATCTTGGTACCCGCATCCGAACCCAAATTATCACCTGCACCAACCGCACACGCAGTCGCCTCTCGCTGTGGGAGCAAGGTCTACTACCGCTCCCTCGAGCCGCGCACCCTCCGGACCGGGATCTCCCGCTCAGGGTGTGAGGGCGATCCCGAATATGCAAGGGATGCTGCCGCCGTACGCATTTGCGGGATCGTCGGGACAGAACTCGAAAGCGTCCAGCGCCGCCAACTCGTCCGACGAGGCGAGCAGACAGAGCACGGTTGTCCCGACTCCTCCTATCATGACGGCGACGACCGTCTCGTCAAATGGACAACCGACCTCCGAAGCTTCGACGAGTGCTGCCGCGCGTCTCAATAACGCCCCCGGCATACTGCCTTCACAAGCACGTGAACGCGGAGCTTCCGTCGTCTCTTCTCCTTCGCCGTCCGCATCCGGTTCTTCCGAAGGTGTTCGGTCGCCCGAACCGGCCCCTCGCGCCAACGGATCGGCTTCTTGGAGTCTCGCGAGTGGGACGGCCCCGACCGCGACCCCGGAGGAACGCCGCGGTCGGCCTGAAAAGCGGTTTGATGACTTTGGCGGTCTCGGCAAGGGCAAAGGTCGCGTCGAAGCGACGATGGACGATCTCGACGAGATCGACGAACTCGAAGAAGATGGCGCATCCATCGCAAGCAACGGCACGAGTCGCCAGCGCATGGTCGGCGTCGAGACTGGTCTGCATGAGCTGCGCGTCTCGGGCTCGCTCGCCGCTCCAGGTGTGCCCTCAAGCGCAGGGTCTGCTTCGCCCGCCACGACTCGTGCGACCGACTCGCCTCGCGGTAGCAGTCTCCGACGCGGAGGACCCGGCGGCTCGAGCCGTTCGAGGTCTCGTGCCCGCGCCGAACCGGAACGCGGCCGTTCTCGCGGGCCACTCGGCGGACCTTCGGTTCGCAGCACGAGCAGCACCTCTCGCGTTCGTGCTGCTGGTCCGGGGTCGTCGACGTCTTCCTCTGGCGCGAGCGGCCGCGACAAGGCGGAGGCGATCGCCAAGGCCGAGTTGCAGCAGCGCGACTGGCCGGCAGACGCCGTCGCCGAAGTGCAGCGACTCCGGAACAAGATCTCCGAGTTGACGTTCCTGAACGGGCTCATGCAGAGTCGGCTTGGTCAGCTCGAAGGTCCGGGGAGGGTGCCGCGCCATGTCATGACGAGCTTGACCGCCGAGACGCCTCGGCCAGATCCGGACGAGATGCTGTACGACGAGGAGGGGGAAGACCAAGAGATGGAGCGCCCCGAGCAGCAGACCGAGCAGGAGACGGCGGCGCGTGCTTTCTGAGCTCTCTGTGCCGTGTCCCAGCTTGCAATCCCTACACCTTTCGCGCATCTGCTCTCTTGCACGGTTACGGAAGCTCTAGTGAGAGTCGCGAATAGTAATCTGGGTTTCAAGGAAGAGAGAAAAGGAGGAACGGGGAGACTCTACAGCAACAAGGACGACTAGAAACAAGAAGCGAGACGACGAAGCGTCGAGAGTATGCATGTACTGACTAGGGATACAAGGGCGATACATAAGAGGGCGTGTCGATGCGTTCCGGATAGTGAGCGCTTCCGGAGTTCGTTTTTTTTGCGCGCAAGGCGTCCCGCAGTGTCGGGGTTGCTTTTTCTTTTCCGTTCAAAGAAGAGGTTGAAAAGTTCCGGATCAAGGGGTATGTTGACCATGCGCCTAGGTCACAAATAGTCGACGCCGAGCTTCTGCAAGGTCGAGCGGACGTGCTCGCGCGCGTGCACCGGGAACTGGGGCAGTTTCTCGTACCGGACTTTGAGGCCGGCCGCATGCGCGCGTTGGACTTGACTCTCGATGCGCGAGCGGATCTCGGACGTGAGAGGGCCTTGACCGTCCCAGCCAGTCGACGCGAGGAGCTCGCCGGCGGCGACGGGCGTCACTTGCGGGTCGAACTTTTTGCCCTCCTCCGGATCGACCTTGTCCAGATCGGCCAAGGAGGCGTCGCGGTAGATGAAGCGCTCGCCCTGGATAGCGTAAAGGTCCTCGAGCGGGACCATCTCGGCGCCGTCGGCTTCGCTCGATACGACCGTGATCAGGCCGGGCGTCGACGACCGCGCGTTCGGGCAGTAGCGCGTCAAGAGCGAGGCGTCCTGCAGCGGCTGGAGGGCGTCGACGACGTAAGGGAACGTGAGGCTCGCCGGGGTGCGCAGGCGGATGACGAGTTGGAAAGGCGTGTGAGGCTTGACGTCGGAGAAGATGGAGCTGCGTCGGCGGTGCAAGGATCCGACCTGAACGACAGAGGCGGAGAAAATGCGGAGGAGTGGTTCTGTTGCGCTCTCGAATGAGCACTATTCCTCGGACCTGCCAGCGGAGTAAGAGCGCTGTGACTCACCGACCCAGCACGTTGAGAAGGTACGCGAGGGTGTCAAGCCCTGCTGATCGTGTCCGACCTGCAAAGATAGCGATAGTTGAGCCGATGGGCCTTCACGAGAGAGTCTGTAGGCTTAGACTCACCAGGAGATCGCCCTCTGAAAGCCAGATGTCGACGGCTTGCCAGGTCGCGCCTTCTTGCAGCAGATTCTGGATTTCGGCGACGCGTTCTTCGATGACGGCCTCTGCAAGCGCTTCACAATCAGTGACGAACCTCGAGACTGAGCAGTTCCGTACGCGCTTACCGGCGTCGTCGTCCGTGTCCGCCTCTTCTGTCGGCAGGTCGGGCATCATGCTCGAGAAACTCGCCGGAGGGGCGAGTCCCGAACCGTAGTCGATGCCGAGCGCGCTGGTCGCACTGCCCCTCTGGCCGCGTTCGGCAATAGGATCTCCAGGTCCGAGGGCCGCAAATCCGAGCGAAGGTTGGGTCGGCGCATAGACTCCCCTCGGCCCATTCTCGGCTCTCGGCGTCGGCTCTCCTCCAGATTCGCCTTCTTCAAGGATCTCGTTCAGGACGTGCGTCGTATCTGGACTCGTCGGCGGATGCGAGCGGGGCGACAGTGGCGCAGGCGGAGCGAGTCCACCGGCACCGCTGCTCTCCAAGTTGTAGTTGCTCAGTCCCCTCGGCGGTGACGACTCGTTCGCCGACGACTGCCTCCTCTTGCCCGGACTCGCGTGCACGCTCTCGGTCGGCGACGTAGGCTGCTCGCAAAAGTGCTCGTCGTCCTGCACGGCCGAGCCTCCGAGCCGGAACGCGAGTTGGCGGCAGCGGTCTGACAACGACGTCGACGGGCTCGCCGCTTGGTTCGGCGAGTCGGCGGTCGGCGAGACGGGCGACATGTAGGGTTGCCACGGCTCTTTCGTGGGCGAGCTCGTTCGCAATCGGAGTGCCGCCATCTTTACGTCTCACTCGGTGAAGGAATGGAGACGAAAGGGCGAACGCTGATCGAGGCAAGGCGCAGAGACTCGAGATTCTGAGAGCCCGCAGCGAACGAGAGCGACGGGCGAAGCGGGCGGGGAAATGTGGGGGAGGCGATGCGCGTTGCGAAGGCACGCGCATTCGTGGCTTACGTCGCTGTTCACATCTCCTGCTCCTCGAAGTCTGCCCTTATAAACAAGTGTACTGCACGGTCGTCACTACTCACGCCCAGGAGGTGCATTTCACGAGCGCGAGGATCGCTGAGCTGTTGATGACGCCAAAAGCTGCGGAATGCTGAGCCTCGAATCCATTTAAAGCTCAGCAGCGTGTAGGTAAACACATCTATTTGCAAAGAGGGTCTATCGTTCTATATGCGATGCGAAACGAGTAGATCGAGACGGGTATCAAGAGCCGGGGCGGGGAGCGGTCATCGACGTCGAGACGTCAAAGCTGCGGTCGCCCGCAGATAGGCGGACTCCTAGACGAGAACGCTCCAGTTCTCGAAATCAACGTCGCCGTACTGGATCGCCTGCAGCGCTTCGTACAGCGCACCGGCGACCGCGCCGAATCCGGTCGTCTCGGAACCCTCGACCGGCACTCGGACGTCGTCGCCCTTGTAACCGATCCGTTCGACCGACGTGATGATCGCCGCGGTACCGGATCCAAACACCTCGGCGAGGCTGCCGTCCTGAGCGTAGGAAGCGAGTTCGGACATGAAGATCCGTCGTTCCGAGACGGTGAGCTGAGAGGGGACGCCCTCGAGCTTGAACGGGTGGGATGGGTTTGCGTGCGCGCGAAGCAAGGCGAGAACCGAGTTTCGTGTCACACCCGGCAGGATGATCTCGCTCAGAGGCGGAGTGATGATCTCGAGGCCTGCGACGACGGCGGCGAACGGTCAGGATGTAGCTTGTAAGCGAAAGAAAATACCCGACGCACCCTGGTCCTCTGTTCTTCGGCCGGCAAAGCAGTTCATCATGCCGACCTCGGTCAACTCGTCCTCGAGCAGCCACAGCACCTGCTGGTATCCCTTTTGCGCCGCCTCCATCTGGGGAGCGACCGCGGCCCCGTAATTGAGACCAAACTTGCAATCCCCGGTACCCTTCGGCCATGCGCGCACATGGTTTTCCGAGCACAGCAGCGAGACAGGCTTGGCGCCCGACGAGTAGTACTTGGCGACGGGGCTCAAGCTGCAAGACAAGAATGCGAATGTCAGCAGGGGGTCCGTAATTGCACCAGAACTTGGGTGATCGCTCGCTCACATGACAAAGAGGAGAACTTCAGTCGAGGGACCGACGCCGAGGCTCGCACGGGTGCCGATCATGGTCGGACGGATGTACATGCTCGTGCCAGGTTCGGTCGGCATCCAGCGCTCGTCGACGCGGAGCAACTCTTTGATGAGTTCGATGAGTTCGTCGCCTTCAAAGGTCGGGAACGCCATTCGCTGCGCGCCGCGGATCATCTGGAGAAAGGAGAACGGTGAGTCAGATCATTTGCAAAAGTACGCGCAAAATCGTAGATATTACGTACGCGAGCCATGTTGAGGTCGGGCCTGAAGAGGCGAGTCCGACCCTGCTTGTCCTTGTAGGCCTGTGTTCCGAAGCGGGGTCAGCAACATGCGCCCACTATCCTATGGTCTAGGAGAGCTCACCTTGAGTCCTTCGAAGAGAGTCGGGGCGTAGTGGAGAACCGTCGCCGCTGGCGAGATTGCGAGATCTTTGTACTCCGAGATGACGGGGCGGTCCCACCCTCGCTCAATGTTCCACTTGCAAGTGAGCATGTGGTCCGTGAAGGTCTGTCCAAACACCAGAGTGGAAGCGTCCGGGATCGGCTTCGGCGAGGTGGACGGTTCGATGACCAGCTTGGACGTCGAGAGCGGCTCAGCGGACGGGATGTGCAGCATGATGGGTGGCGACTCGGGAGCGGGTCGTAGCGATAAGCAGTTGGTCGGTGGGTGGGCGAGGAGAAGAGAGGAAGAGGAGCTCGAGCAGCCGCTGGATCTTTTGCCGCGACGGCAAGCCGTGGAGCGACCTTGACTCCGCGCCTTTTTTTTTTCTCGGCCGGCGCGTCCGGGGGAGAAGCTGGGGAAGGCGCGCGAGGAAGAGGTCGGGGAAGCTACGAGGACATTCAACTGGAAGCTGTCCATAGGCGCGGTGTGCAGGTTGTAGGGCTTGCATCGAGATTGGCGGCGCACCCGAGAGTCGGCCGGAATATTTAAAGGCTGAAGGAGAGGAAATCGACTGTTATCACATGAAAGTCAGCCAGTCTTGCCCTAGCCTAAGTGTGCATTGACAAGCAACAGGTTACAACAACAGTCTCGGCGGTCGTAAGCTAGAAAAGTTCGCCAAGCGGGAAAAGAGAGGACTGCATCCGGACCTGTCTTCAATCGACAAAGACGCGAATCGCATCCGAGCCAGTCCAAGCCCTCGCCAACTTCTGACCTTTGCCCGTCGGTTGACTGAACGCGACGTCCAACCGCCTGCGGTCGAACGGGATCGGGCTACCGTAGATGTACTTGGCCGCCATGAAGTCGAGCAGGCGCGAGGCCAAGCCGCACCGGCGTGAGGCGTTCGAAGTCCAGATCCGCTGCACGCCGAGCAAAGTCGGAAGGCGTTCAGGTCTGCGTGAGGTAGGGTGTCAACTTCAGAAGATCTGTGGCCAACTTTCCGGGCAAAGGAACGCACGAGCAGAAGATGGCGCCCTGATCCTCCTCCCCGAACCTGACCAGGTCTGCCTTTGCCACCGGGACGGCATCGCCCTTCACAGATCCCGACAGAGTCGAGACGGCTTGGTACGCGCTGTCGATGCGCTGGACGACGGCACAGGCGATCACTTTCCGTTGCGACGTGATGAAGAGGAAGATCTTTGACTTGTCGAGCTGCGCAGGCGTGAGTGAAGTCGAGGATAACTCGGTGTCGATCGTTTCGAGGACGTCCTTGAGCTGTGGAGAGGAGATACAGCGAGTCAGGTCTGGTGACGACGGCAACATCCGAGCCTGTATCTCACCTTGCGGCGGACGTTGTTTTCGACCAAGGGGTAGTCGACCATGAGGACCTTGCCTCCTCGCGACTTGCCCCACTCTGCCGACGCGTCGAGTACCGTCACACCTTTCGCTTCGTCGCTCGCGATCCAGTCGCACCCGTTGACGACTTTTTTGTGATGCTTGTCGTGGAACGCGACGTCTTCTGGCGTGCGAGAATACGACAGAGCGCAAGTCGAGCAGCTCAGCGTCGCGTGACCGGAATCCTTGAAAGGGTCGAGGTAGAGCTGCTCAAGTTTGACGGGTTTGGTGGGCACTACCGTGGATGGCTTTCCGACGGTAGACGCGTGGGCGCCGCCAAGAGTCGTCCGGGAAGAGCCAGCTCCCCCGCTGCCCAACCGTTCGTCAAGAGCGGCGACCTCGAGAGGTGGCGAGGCGACACGTCGGCGTTTCTTGGGCGGGGATCGCCTCTCGAAGAAGGAGCGGAGATCGCCTTTTGGACGAGCTGCTCTCGCTGGCGGGGCTTTGCCGTTGCCCTCCTCGGTTCCGGCACCCTTTTTGGCCCCGGCATCGCTTTGTGAGCGATTGGGAGAAGTCGGAGGTGTGGTATGGCGCGGGCTGGAACGGCGGACTGGGCTCGAAGACGGGTCGGACAAGGTCGCAAGCCGCGGAGACGAAGACGACGAAGAAAGCGTGGAAGCTGCATCGCTGCCGCGCGCCCGACTGCCGTACGTGCGCTTGACCCTCGGAGTCGTAGTCTGCCCTTCCATCGTGGGCGCGGCGCTGCGAACAGAGGCGGTCATCGGGTCAGCTCATCATGCTGGAAGAGCCGGCGAGGCTGGAGTTAGACCCCACGAGACTGACGGCGTGTTCAGCGATGCTGGCGAGCTCGACAGTGGCTTCCGTGCGCCATACGTCCGCTTGACGACAGGTCGAGCGCTGCCGCTACAGTCAAGAGTACAAGAGAGCGACGTCAGTGAATCGGCGTGCTCGCTCCCCCTCAAACAGAGCAACTCACCGGTCCGACATAGCGAGTGATACAGCCTCCGGTAAGCAAGAAGACGGACTACTCTATGCGCTCGAGCGGGGTGAAGAGCTTGGAGGGAGAGAGCTAGAGCTGGGGAAAAAAACAAAGACGCGTCGCGTCGCCTCGCCAGAGAGACGAGGAAAATTCTTCCAGCCTTCGGAAACTGTGTTACAACAAGCAGGTATGTACAAGTGAACATGCTCTCACGCTCGCCCTTTGCCCTTGCGGTCACGCGGCGCGTCCGTCCGAAACTCTGCGCCGCCGCCGCTGCTGCTCCCGGTCGTCGCCGGCTCGAGGAACTTTTCCGCCATCTCTTCGACCGCCATGTCGAGCTGCTCCGGAATGCAAACGTCAGTTCCGTAGCATGACGGAGGATCTTGTGAGTACTCACCCCTAAGAGGCCGAAACGGATGCCCTCGATGGGCGAGATGCTGCTGTCTTGACTCGCGGCCGTGTGGCCCCTCCCGGGCCCGCTCCCGTCGTCCTCCATAGCGTCCCGGCGCTCAGCCGGGATCCATTCGACCGGTACATCCTGCCGGGGGAGAAAATACTCAGCAACATGTGCTTTGGCCGGAAGAAGGCGGGCGGGGAAGCGAAACGAACTCCGGCTTGGGCTGCTTTGGACATGGGCATCGGCGCGTCTTTCGCCATCTCGAGCAGGACAGCAAAGGTCAGCGGAGTATCTGTGTGTATGAGAATGCAACGTCAGCACAGGAGGTGCAGAGAACGCGGATCGGATGTGGTTTACCGCTCGGGATCGGTTTGAGGTAGCTTGTCGACATGTTGAGCTTGACCATCCCGGCTCGGAAGAGGTCGTCGACATGCTTGCGCGCTACTCCGTCCGTGGCAGGACTGCTCTCGGCGGTGCGCGCAATGTCAGCTCGGGAACAGCGTGAAAGGCGGAATGTGGTCATACACGAAATCGGGCCCGTCTTTGGGCATGTCCTGCTGCTTGATGTACCACTCGAGGTCGAAGACGAACCGCTCCAGAGGTGTCGCTTCTGGAGTCGCTTCTCGCACGACGAGCATGACCCGTCGGATGGAACCCTGCACAAAGGCACTCCTCAGCTCTTACAGGCTTTTCCATCCGGACGTGCTCGAAGGAGTGACGAACCTTTTCTAGCTCTTCCTCGATGCAGTTGGTGACCCTGCCGAGGTACTCGCAGACGGGTTCTGCGCGGCATTGCCAGACGGGGCAACCGTATTTGCGGACCTGCTGGAAAAGGACTGGAACGAGAAACGAAAGGCTCGCATGAGCCTTTGTTCCATTCCTTCGAGTGAAGCGCTCGCTGAGCGTACCGGGCGGATAGACCTGACGGATGTAGAGGACTGTGTGGAAAGCTGTCTCGACTGCGGTGCGGCAAGGCAGAGACGTCAATCGTGCGGACTCGCGACCAGGAAAAGCTCTTTTGCGCGCTCACGAAAGTCTCGCACGGCTCGGACCGTCTCTGCGGGATGTGCAAGCGTTTCAGTGAATCGTTTACCAATTGGTGCAGGCGGTTATCGTTCTCTACGCACCCTTGAAGGAGAGATAATCTTCGGCCATCATGATCGCTCAACTCGAGCAAAGAGAGCCGTGGCAGCGCCCGCTTCGAGCAGCAGCAGCACGAGGAGTAAGCTTTGAGCAGAAGTAGAGCAATTGACTGCGCCTCCGACGCAATAAAGTGAACGGACGATGGGGAAGCGGCCCGCAAAGAGTCGATTCTGCTTCAGGGACTTTGCTTCCGGGTTTCTCCCCTCTCGGTGCACCTTTTGCAACCGTTCGAGAGCGACAGAGGTGCCACAAACTGTCTGAAGAATGGAAACAGGCTCGCAGACTCGGAGAGGTCTTGGACACTGCGCTACAGAGAAGTTTGAGAAAGAGCTTGCGACTGAGCGGGTTCTCGTCGTTCCCTGCAAGTCGGACGGCGTTCTTGCAGGGGCTAACAAGAGCATCTGCGATCTAGACCAAAGACTCGGACCAGCCCGAGGTGCTGGTTGTGCTTGTTGTTTTCTGGTTCGCTCGCTCGTCCGCCGCGTCGATTTGCCGCTCACCGCTGCACTTCACCGCACCACCAGCGGAGCGGGTTGCGTACAGTCCGAGGCATCTTAGACGGGGTTCGGAACGTACTTACGCGTGCCGCCGACTCGCGCCCAAGCTGGCGTCCGCTTCACCACCCGTGCCCGCCTCGGCCGCCTCGGGCAGCGGCGGGCTCAAACTCACCTTCAAGCTCGGCAAGAGCGCAGCTGCCACCGCCGCACCCGCAGCATCGCCCGTGCCCGTGCCGCACCCCGTTCACGCGGCGTCTCCAGCGACTGCGACTCTCGGTGCGGCGGCAGGTCAACCGACTTACACCCCAGACCCACGCTATGCGCAACCAGCAGCAGGGGCCGCGTACGGCTACGGATCCAACTGGAACCCGTCGCAGCAGTCTACGCACGGCAACGAGGACGACGACGACGACGACGCGGACCGCGTTTCCGCGACCAAATACCGCAAACTCAAAAAGCTCTACCTCGCTGCCGTAGAGGTGAGTCCTGTTACTCGCCCAATCGCTCGCGCGCAGATCCCGACAGTGGACTGATTGCAAAGCCCCCTACAGAGTCGCGACGATGCCTCGCTCAGCCTCTTCCGCGCTCAGAAGCTTATCGCCCGGTTACGCGACGACAAGTCGGCGCTCATGGACCGAGTGATCGAGCTCGAGATGGCAGCCGGTGTCACGTCGTACGACGTCGCCGCGCTGCAGGAGCAGACCTACAAGACTGAACGCGAGGCGGCGTTCCCGCTCCTCCATCCTCCCATCCTGCCGTCGCTCGAAGATCCGCCGCAAAAGCCTCCAATCTTGACGACCAACACAGAGATGACCGGAGACGACTACAACAAACCCGCCGGTCCGGCTCCGCTTCCAAAGACGTTCCCGCCGAGGCAGCGATCTCAACCTCTCAGGACGGCGATCGCCGCGCAGAAGCTACGAGACGAGCACACGGCGCAACGGATTGCCCACGCTCTTCCTCCTCCCTCCTTCCCCGCAGTCGCGGTGCTCGGCCTCGCAGGATCGGCCGTCGCGCACAACGTCGAACGAGCACTGGCCGGTGAATCTTTCGATGCGGCGGCGGCGGCGGTAGCAGCGTCCACGTCGGCGGACGGCGGTTCGCGGGGAGCCAAGCGACGGAGAGAGAGTTCGACGGGTGCCGTCGTCGGCGGTTCGGGACGGGCAAGGGGTGGTCGCGCTAGTGCAGCCGCGACCGACGTCTCGGCTCCGGGTTTCAACAACCTGCCCAACCCCTTCGCGTTGGCGGGTGCCGTCCCGGTCGGCGCCCCAATGTCGCGCAACAATGCAGATGCGATCGCTGCGGCTGCGCCGACGGGAGGTGCACCTACTCCGACAGCGGTCTCTGCTGCTCCGGTGGCTTCGGGGGGCGGTGATATCGATGTCGCCATGGACGACAACGCTTCGGTCGGATCTGCGGAAGGTCCCGCTGAAGAAGACGGCGGAGACTACAAGCCGACCACGAGTGCGGCGACGAGGCGCGCTGGCGGCGGGCGCAAGTCGGACACGGGCCACTGGAAACCGAAACGGCTCCGGCAGCACGGTCTCACCTCGGGCACGTTCTCCATTCCGCCTATACCGCGCCACGCGGATGGGACGCCCGTCATGCCCATCATGGCCGGTATCATGTCGATTCGCAACCTCGGGAGTGAGTGTCCTAGACGGCGTGCTTTTGCCCCCAAGCCTTTCTCACTGACCTGCGGCTCTCGTACAGCTGTCGACCTTCGCGACGGCTTCCATACCGAGCGCTACATCTTCCCGATCGGCTACGAAGCGAGAAGGTAAAAGCCTTTCTTCTGCAAACTCCAAGAGAACGCTCAGCTGATGTGTCCCCCTGGCGCGCAGGAGATACCCGTCCATGATCGATCCGCTGACGGAGGCCGAGTACATTTGCCGCATCGTTGACGGAGGCGAGAACACCCCGCGCTTTGAACTGTACCCGTCGGACCAGCCCGGCCAGGTCATCAGCTCTGGCACTCCGACCGGCGCTTGGACTCAGGTCGTCCGCGCGACGAACAAGGTCCGCGACCGGAATCACTCTGGCTCCGTCTCCGGTCCCGACTATTACGGCCTCTCGCACAACATCGTCAAGGCGCTCATTCAAGAGCTGCCGGGAGCGGACCAAGTTCCGGGCTACATCTGGCAGACGTTCGTCGAGGAAGGTCCGGGCGAGCGTCGTCCCGCACACGCCCCGAAAAAGCCCATGGGAGCTCGCCGCAAGAGTCGCGCACAGGATGTCGACGGCTCGCCGGGCTACGACGTCGACGAGTATGGTCAACAGTCGTACAGCGGAACTGGCTACGCCGAACCGAACGGCGAATACGCGTCCCCGGCAGACTTTACCGGGGGCGACCTCGCCGTAACGCCGGGGAACTATGCCGCGCAGCACGACTACACGCCCGCGAGCTTGCAAAACTTGCTCGCCGCCTCGGTCCCGTCGAACCCGTACGACCTGCCGACCGGCGCCGCGGCCAGCGGCGCAGCCGACCCTTTCCTCGGCATGGGTGGTGTCGCCGCAGCGCCTTACGACCCTTACGCCTTGCCGACCAACTCCCCTATGATAGACGCATCTTACGGCGCCGGCGCGGCGTTCGCTTACAACATGCCTCCCGGCGGCCAGCCGATGGAGTATCCCTCCTCGGACGAAGAGTCGGGCTAATCTACTCCCGCAGTCTGCAACGAAGCATACATGAGCATCTTCCCGCTTGAGCCTTCACTTCGGATGCGAGGAAAAAAGGTTTCAGCGTGCTGATCTTTGTCGCCATGCAAGTCATCTCGTGGCGAGCTGAACCCCTCCTTCTCTTCCTCCTCCCCTCGCGCCGACCTGTCCCGTCCTCCGCAGGCTGTACGCCGCTTCCCATCGGAGGAGCTCGGGGCAGGTGAGATTTGGGAGGATGACTGCCCCTCTCTTTGAGGTGTGCGGTCCCTCCCGATCTTCGTGAACCTTTCGATGGTCACGCGAGCGAAGATTGACTGAAAAAACGCTTTCCTTTGTTGGATGCGTCTCACCTCTCTCAGGGCTTGCGCCGCTCTTCAGGCTCAAGCGGTTAGCAGCAGTATTCCGAGGTGCACATTCTGAATGAATCAAATTAGGGTTTGGAGTTGCAAAGAACGCTACAGGAGGGGGAATCATGAGAGAACGGGGTATCGACTGTCGAAGGTTACACGAGAGAAAGTCTCACAGAGGGAGTGTGGTGTTGAGATCGCAACAGGTCAGAATGGAGGGACAAAGTAATCGAAATGAGGTCGAGATCAGAGCAAAAGGGCAGTCGCCGCCACCACGGCTGTAAAAACGAGAGTTCCCTGCCTGGCGACGCTGGTGAGAGACGCGCCCGAACGGACGACGAGTCCGAAACCTTGATCTTGCGGGCGGCCGGGAGCGATTGCGGGTCCGAGAGAATGCAATGGCCTGCGCGCCGAATGGAAAGCGGAGGAGCGCGCCGTTGCTGCCGGCGCTTCCGAGGTGACAGTTTCGACATGGTTGAGCGTGATTGTCTCCGCTTCTACGGTGGTTGACACCGAGACCGAGACCGATGCTTCCGCCGTGCTCGAACTCGAAGAGTCGTCGGTCGTGGCGGCAGCCTCCGGAGCTGATGGCGATGCCACGGCAAACACATCCGAAGAGCAGTAAACGACGGAGGCATCGGTAGGGTCCGCAAGGAATAATTGATCTGCGTCACCAAGTCCGGGTAAGTAAGGCGCGACGATTCTCTCGGGAAACAAGACGAAAGCGAAACTCACAGCCGCCACCGGCTCGGAGCTGGTCGACCGTAGTGACGTTGAGAGTGGTTCCCAGACTCGAATCGACGCCAGTGGCTAAAGAAATCTATCCGGTGGCGAACAATACGCAATCAGCTCGACTTGCACTGTGGCTGAGAAAGGTTGATTCGCCGAACTTACGTTCAAGCCGGGCTCGTAAATTCCAGGCGCCGCATTCCGGACCCAGACATCAAAGAACTGCATGGTGCGAGAACAATGAGCCGACATCCGTTGAAAGGGGTCGGACGAAGACAACCCACGACTGTTTTTGGTGGCGGCCAAGTTCCCGGCGTGAGAGACCAGACGAGCGTATTGACAGCGTCCGGCGCGGTACTGCATAGCGCGATCAACCGTGAGCCACTCTGACCCGCGAGACGTGTTCATCCTCATATCGTACTCACCTCCAGAGGTCTGCTTCCGTCGGCTGCACAACCACGATAGCGGAGGCGACACTTGCAAACGCAAGGATACGGCAGAAACGTTGACCAGCGAGGCGCATCGTATATCCGCGCAGTAGAAGGTCTTCGAAGAGTGATGTTGTCCGCCTAGGCGTCGGTGCGGCGACGAACAAAGGCTCCGGACGAGTGCAGCTGCAGTCGCGGCTCGAGTCTCTCCGCGGGTGGAAACGAGTGTAGGGGGAGGATCTCACGAGCGGTACGTGGACCTCGTTGGCAGCACAGTGTAGAGGCAAGAGTACAGGTGAGTCGGAGAGAGACAACCGCTACACTGGGACGCGGTGAGACGTTTGCTGCTTTCTTTCTCTGGACTCGTCCGCTTTGGGAAGGTCATCTCGTTCGCGGTGGAAGTCCGGCCGAGAGGAGCGATCGCTCATCATGCTCGTGCTCGCTAAGATCATATAGGTCGGTCTCGTACTATACACTAATCGGACGAATTTCTCAACTGGACTGGCGAGACGGGAACCGGCTCACGATGCAGGAAGGCGAGAAGCGGTTCACGAACCGGAAGCGAGGTCTTCAGGACGATACTCAGATTCCACGGATACTAATCGGAATGTACAGTGCTACAGCAGTCCATGCAAAGTGTCGAGAGGAGGGCGCTCGTGCAGAGAAGCCCGGATAAAGCGACCTGGCGAAAGGGCGGAACCGGCTCGAGTTCAATCACTCGAGACTCGGCGACGCCGCTACGCGAGCAAGACGCGCTTAGTGTTTGAATTGCGATTCGGTAACCCCTGCACCCATCGCTGAAGTCGAGGAGATACCGCCAGTGACGGTCTTTAGGAGGTTGTCGGTGTAGTCGGCGCCGGACCACTGAGAGCCGAAAGAAATCGAGTCAGCGATTGCTCGAGCCATGAAGGACGGGCACCGCTTACCTTCTGGTGGGTCAGGACGTCGCAACCAATCTCGCGCTCGCGCTGTTGCACGAGGCCGACGTAGGCCTTCATGCCGTCCTGAAGTTGCGAAGGGAAAAAAACGAACGTCAGTCTGGATGGTCGAACGAACCAGTTCCATACATGCAGGACTAACCTCCGAGAAGCCCTTGGCAAAGAGGTCCGAGATGTAGGCGTTCGAGTGCAGACCGGCGAGCTGAAGCAGAATGGAAAAGGTCAGCGAGTCGCGCTCCGCGAAAAAAAAAATCCGAGAAGCACTCACGGTGATGAACTGCCAGACGAAGCCCAGCTTGCCGAGGTCCCACACGTAGCTCTTCATCTCCTGCTCGTTGAGACCGGCAGCGGACCAGTTGAACGACGGCGAGAGCTGCGGGAAAGGACGAGGTCAGCAAGTCGTTTGAGAAAGCCACCTATCTTGCGCGGCGACTCACGTTGTAAGCGAGCCACTTGTCCGGGTAGACGGCGTGGACGCCCTCGGCAAACTCCTTGGCCTGCGCGTAGATGGGAGACTTGGTCTCCATCCAGAGGAGGTCGCAGTACGGCGCGAAAGCGACGGCACGGTTGATGGCGCACTGCGTGCCGCCCTGGTAGCTGCATAGTCACCGGCGAGTTAGCATAGCTTCTGTAGGGCATACTTGTATGCGAGATGCACGTACCGGTAGAAGCCCTCGCGGGTGCGGGGGGTGTCCCAGTTCCAGTACGGCTCGACGCCGAGGAGCTGCTTGGCAAGCTTCTGCGCCTTGGTATGCGACAGGTGCAGCGACTCCTTCAGGAACTGGTCAATCTTGCTCTGCTGAACGCCCTTTTTCTTTGCGGCGGCGGCGACGCAGTCACCGTAGAGCATAAGGTTGGCCGACTTGGTCCAGTCGTCCTCGACCTTCTGGAGCGCGTCGCCGACAATGTTCTCGCGCTCGGCGCGCGACATGACGGTGACGAGGTCCTCGTCGAGGGCCGGGTTGGTCGACCCGAGGATGAAGGGGTGGTCGCGCTCGTCGACGTTGGAAGAGAGGAGGGTCGCGGCCTCGGCGTCGGTACGGGCGACCGCGAGGTTCTCGACGCCCATGATGTCGTACTGGAGGCGGATGGCGAGGAGACGGTTGATGTGCTCCGAGATGGGGACAAGAACCTTTCCGGCCATCTGTGAGGGGGAGTGCGTTTAGTCAAAGCGACGAGGGTGAGGAACGACGGAGGGAGCGACAACGTACGTGACCGCACTTCTTGGTTCCGGGCATCTGGTCCTCAATGTGGATACCAGCAGCGCCCTTCTCGACAAAGAGCTTGGTGAGCTTCATGACGGCGGTCAAACCACCGTGGCCGGTGTCGGCGTCGGCGACGATCGGGCGGAGGTAGTCGACGTAGGGGGTGCGGGCGCGTTCCTCCTGGGACATGCGCGAGCGAGCCTCGCGCTGCTTGCGGTCGTGGAAGAGCTGAGCCATGAAGAGGTGCTCGACCTTGAGCGGGACGGTGTTGTACGGGTAGTCTGCCAGATCGGGACCGGGCTCGTTGGTCGACGAAGCGGTTGACGACGACTGCCAGCCCGAGACGTAGACGGTCTCGAGGTACTTGGCCATCTGCGTGACCTGGACCGGGTCGAGCCTGCATCGCGGCGGGAAGCGCAGAAGAAAAAGGTCAGCTTTTGCGCACTTTCACGTGGTGAAACGCCGGGAAGCGGGGATGGCGCGAGTCGCCGGGATTGGTGACCCGCCAGGCGCCCGTTTTGGTGCATTCGGTCAAATCTAAGCTCCAGATCTTGCACCGTAGCCCGCAGGCACCAGCGCGAGTGTGAGGATTTCCCCGCGGCAGAGCCAAGAGAGACCCGACTCTCGCTTTTTTATTGCGGGTCCGGTCCGCGGCCCAGCGAGATTTCGGCGGCGTAGACATCCGGAGCGGCAAGACGAACGGGAAATAGACTCACGCTCCGTAGGTGTGGCTGGGCTTTCCATCGCGGAACTTTTGAGAGAGGAGAGCGTGCAGTTTCTTGCCCTGGGCGTTGGACGGGTAGTGGATCTCGAGCGTGCCACGCTTCGAGACGACCTGCTCGGCGGTGTACGGGCGGACAAGACCCTTGAAGCGAGGCGACTGGAGAAACCCTCGTCAGCCCGGAGCGAGCGTAGACGCCAAGCTGCAATGACGGAAGAGAGAGAAGACGACGTACTTGCCACCACTGCTTGACCTGCTCGACTTCCTGCTGGAAGCGGGCGTCCTCGTTGCCTTCGAAAGAGCTGACCATGATTGCTGTGTAGTACGCGGAGGAAGAGGATGCGCTATGGGAGAGAGGAAAAGGAGAGGGAGCAACCTCGTCCGCGGTCAATTCATGCTCCAAGTTCCTTTGGGTCACGGGGTGGGGCCTGAGTGTCCCGAAAGCCGGAGCCTCGATCGCGCAGGGGAGGCTTGACTCGGGACCTCCACTCGATCGCGGTCATTCTCCGAGGCCTTTCCTTCACACTCGCCTGTCACTATAGAGTGGTAAAGAGATCCTTTTGCACAGGGAGATGAGACCGGAAGGATATACAAACGAGGAGCCCGGAAAAAGTCAAGAAGTCGCGCGCGGAAATTTAAGAGTCTCGAGTCGGCAATATGTGCAGGTACAGGGGAAGTGGTTCTCTTGAGGCTCGGATATATACTTCTAAGGTGTTTTTGTGTGTGTTGTGTCGGAAGACCTCGCTTGCGGAGGCGCAGGCGCAGGCGCAGGCTTAGTCGTAGATCTGCAGGGCGAACAGTCAGCAAAAGTGTTTGGACAGGTCTGTCTCGAGCCAGACTCACGGCCAAAGGGCTGTCGTTCGCCAATACGACGGCGAGAGAAAACACTTAGGTCAGCGCAGAGTACTTGGGGGCAGACCGGAGAGTTGGTCACGTACGGAATGCGGTCCTTGGAGAAGAGGAAATTGCCACCGGCCGATTCGGCTTCGAGGAAGCGCGTCGGGAAGACGACTGTTGGTGCTCGCAAGAGAGATTCAGTGGACCGTTCACAAGTCGAGATCAACGAAGATGAAAGCGGCTCACCCAATTGACCCGTCACCTCTTCGAGCAACGCCTTCATTTGCTGACGCTCCTCCTCCGGGAACGCCTCGTCGTGGTCATGCGCCTCGTTACCGGTCTGACCGGCGGTGGCGCTCGCGCTCGGTGCTGCCGAGCCCTCGCCGCCCGCGTTCTTGCCGTCGGCACTGGCGTCTTTGCCCGATCCGCCGAACAAAGTGCCGCTGCGACCGCGGCCGCTCTTCTTGCCTTCGACGCCGGCGCCGTCCATTGCTTCGAGATCCTGCGTGTTGGAGCGAGCGCGGCGAGTGATGACGTGCCCGTTGTGGTGCGAGCGCTCGATGCCTGTCGAAACTTCGTGCTTCTCGTCCATCGAAGACTTCTCGCTCGTGGCGAGGTCGAGGTGCGACCGCGAGCGGTTCTCCTTTTCCATGGTCTTACCGCCCTCGTCCTGACCTTGACCCATGACGCCGCCGCCACTGCCACCACCTCCCGCGCCATGCTGACCAGAGTGATTGGCCGGATCGGTGTGAGGTGCGTCGTCGCCAGGGGGGACGACGTTCTTGGGAGCCTGCGAGGTGCGAGCGAAACAAAGTCAGCTACCAAAGAGTCGAGAAAGATGCGAGTCGTCGCAAAATGAACCTTGTTGTGCCGTTCTGCCCAGTTCTGATATGGGACGAAAGAAGATCAGCGAGTTCACGGCTTGTCAGGCAGATCGGGAGGGCTAGCTCACCTGGAACTCGCGGTACTGCTTCCAAGTCTGAACGAGGTCGTCAGGCATGCAGCGGAAGACTTTGCGGTACACCTGAGTGTTGCGCGCCGCCGCCGCAAGCCACACATCCTTGTAGAACGAGTCGACGAGCGGATCCGCGAAGCCGTACGGATCGACTTTTGGAGCCGCGAGGGGGACAGTATACGGACCGCGCTCGCGGAGGTTGCGCTTGATGGCGGAAGTGACGGCGTTCCGGCTCGCGGCTTTCTCGTTGCCTTCGGCGGTGTTGGTGGTGCGATGCGGCGAGGCCGGCTGGCCGTCTGCGTTGCCGTTGAGCGTCGTGCCGGAAGCGTTGCTCCTGCTACTCGTGTCGAGCTTGTGGAAGCCTTGGTTCGCGTTGGCGACGTCGGGCGGCTCGCTGTCGAGGGGTGCGTCCGTCGCGACGCCATCCTCGCCCGATTGCGACATCAGCTTGCGCGTGTCGTCGGCGCTGGTGTTGTGCTGCGACGTCGCTTCGCCGGCCTCGTCGTGCTCTTGGTTCTTGTCGCCCTTGGATGACTTCTGGGCGGCCTTTCGGACCGGGAACTGCTCGCCTGGGTTTCCTTCCTTCTCCTCCTCTTCCTCCCGTTTCTGGTTCGGCTTGTGCGTCGCGGGACCGCTCTCGCGCTCGATGTTGGTAGGCTGCGACTTGTTGGCGTCGCGGATATCCTCCTGCTCTCGTTGGTCGGGTTTCGGTCGGTTCTCCGCCATGACCTTCTCTTCGATAGTCGGAACGACGGTGCTGGCGAAGCCGGCCGAGCCTTCCTCGCCGGCGGCGATCTTGTCCGCTTTCGTCTCCTGCTCTGAGTCGAGGCCCTCCGGCTTCTCGTCGTGCTGATGGTTGCTGTTACTCGGCAGGACGCTGTTCTTGACCTTGCGTCCCGTCTTCTCGAGACCCATCGCGCCCGCCTGGGTGACACCGCTCGCCGTCGCTCCGACATACTCTGCTCCAGAGCCGATGACGCTGCGGATGAATCGGCTCGTCCGGCCGCCCTTGACGCCTCGGTTCGTGCCGTGGCTCTGCTCGTGGTCGGGATCCCACTCTTCGTCTCGGTGCTTGATCTCGTCGGCTTCGCGAGCCTCGAGTTCCTCTTTGCCCTCGCTGGCTTCGAGCTCGTCGACGTTGACACCCAGGTGCTCCCGCATCAGTCGCACCCGCATGGTGTGCGCAAAGCGACCGACTTGATACGGCTGGCCCGCCATCGTCGAATCGATCATGTCGGTGTCGCGGATCACGCACGCGAGCTCCGAGTCGCGGTCGCCACGCTGAGAGCGCTCGTTGATGTTGGCGGAACCGATGATGGCGATGCGATCGTCGACGATCATCGACTTGGCGTGGATGTAGGTCGATTCCGTCGTGAGAGCACCGGAAGAGAGCGTGCCCCATCCTCGGAGCCCGAAGAAGGAGATGTACTCGTCCGGGTCAATCCCTTCGTGGCGGAGGCGAGCAAAGATCGAGCCCTCGCCGCGGCAGATGCTGCGGAATTGGCACTCCATGATGAGTCGGACGGAGCTGGCGTCGCTGTGGTCGAGAGGGTACGGATACCCCGGCTCCATCGGAATGACCACGACGGCGCGCCATGGCGTGCCTTCGCTGTGCGCGCGCACGATTCGCGAGACGAGAGCGTCGCCGATCTTGTTCGTGACGACGGTACCTTCGACTTCGGTCGACGTGATGAAGAATTGGTTCTCGATGTAGACGAAGTGGTCCGAGAGCTGGATCGCCTTGATGTAGGCGTTCTGGATCGAGTGCTCGACGTGCGAAATGCCCATCGACCACGGGCTGACGGACCGACAGATCTGGACTTCGCACGTGCCGGTGATCCGAAGCTCCTGCAGCTGCTCGGGCGTAAAGTCGGGGGCCGGTACCAGGAACGGCATCTTGATGCTGTGGTTCTTCGTGCGCAAGAGGTAGTTCCAACGCTGGATGAAGTGTCGGCACAAGTCTCGTGCCGGCTGACCGATGATCTGGAGACCGATGTCGTGCCACGGTTGACGAGGGACTTTGCTCCGGTCGTACATGTCTTCGAAGGGCTTTTGCAGCGTGTGGAAATCGAGCACACGTTGATTCGAGTAGTCCTTGCCCGGCCAGATCTGGCTCCGAGCGAGCTCCTGCTGGCCGAGAGTCTTTGCGTCCGGCGAGTCGGCGTAGTTGGGGCCGTCGTCGATCAGGACGTGCCCGGGCGTGTCCCATCGACCGAAGCACAAGTCGAGACCGCCCATGAACCCGATGGTCTCGTCGATGACGCACATCTTCTCGTGGTGAGACCAGAGGAGCGTTCCGGTCGCGACGTGCGACGGCGAGCGCTGAACGTGAATGTTCGGGTGGAGAGCGCGAAGCGACGCTTTCGTGTAGGCCGAGCTGACCGGCGTGAACCCGTCGGACACCTCGTTGTACACTATGACGTAAATCTCGACGCCTTCGCGAGCTTTGCGCTGCAGCAAGCGGTCGAGTCGCCATTTCTCTGCAGAGACTTGGGGTCAGAGGGCGGAAGCAAGGCAGAGCATGCGAATTCAACGCAACGTACCGTTGGCGGCCGGCGGACGGCGCAGGTAGAGCTCGGGCGAGAGCCACCAGTCATGGATGCTACGGGTACCGAGTCAGCTCGGCGGAACGCCATGACGGAGCGTTTGCCGGACTCACAAGATCTTGTGCTTGGCCAAAGCGATGGCTCGAGAAAGACTCCAGAAGTAGTCGCGCTGCATGAGCCAAAGCGAGTCAGTGATGCACAAAGTTCTGGAGAGAACTGCGCTTACTCCGTCGATGAGCCATTGAGCTGCGACGTTGAGGCGGATCGGCGCAAAACTGTCGAAGCGGTTCTTGCCTGCCCAGATCGTCTTGGCGAGCATGCGCTCAATACTCGCAATGAACTGATCCTGCTGCCGCTCCGTCTTGGCGACCAGGCGCATCTTGCGCTCGCTCGTCCGGAGGTAGAACGTGTGCGCCGACGTGGTGCGGAGGTCGTCCTGGTGCTCCAGCCCCTCGGCGGCGTTGGTCGTCGACGGATCGTTCGGATCTCCCGCACCGCGATAACCGCTCGGCTTGGCAGGCTTCAAGTCTCCAGTCGTTCCTTCGGGCATGGCCAACGACTCGTGCGACCCGTCAGCATGCAGCAGCTGGAGACCTTTGCGGTACGCTCGAGCAGGACGCTCGAGTTCAAAGGTCGAGTCGACCATGATAACGTCAAACACCTCGGTCGAAGCCGGACTTTCGACGGCGACGATGAAACTGTCGCGGACCAGGAACCATTTCGGGTCGTGGCGTTTCTTCCAGCTGAGCGGGTGGAAACCGGGTGGGCGGCGACGTGACGCGCCGCTCGAGGTGACGCGCTGCAGAGACGAAGGGCGTAAGCGATGACTTAATCTTCTTGCTTCGGTCCGCGAAGAGAAAGGGAACGGACCAGATAACCCTGTTTGCCCTGTTCGCCGCCTCGAGTCGCGAGCATGATCGACATTGCGGAAATCTCGAGGAACTTGCAAAGGCGATTCGCGCCGGGACCGAACATCTGCGTAGTCGCGGGGAAAACCAAGAGTCAGCGAAGACCTTCTCAGCGACCTCGCAGCTCACCCCGACTCACGGTGGCTCGGATCAGCTTCAGGAGATAGTTTTCGAGCGCTTCGCGCTGCAGGCGCGCGAATTCGGCCTTCTTGACGTGACCTTTGCCCTCGTTCTTGAGCCAGTTGAGGTAGGGCAAACTCGTCTTGGGGAACGCCGGGAACTTTTCGATCCCTTGCCGCAAGTTGGCGACGCGGTAGTGCGCGTGCAGGTTGACAAAGTCTTTGAGCTCGCGGTAGATGACCCACTTGACGGCGCTGTCGCCGTACTCGAGCTCGATGCGGAACACGGCGTGCTTGTCGTGAAGCGGGTAAATCGAGTCTGTCACCTTGAGCTCTGCGCGGGGCGGTCGTAAGCAAGCCAACCACGAGTGAGGAAGTCTGAGGAAAGCGTGAAACGGAACGCACTGAGGTAATTCATCAGAACCGGGATGCGCTTGTCTCCCTTGTCGTCGCGGTCCATCGTGCCCATTTTGACGATCGCGAGCGGCAAGGCGCCCGTCGCAAGTTCCTAGCAGACACGTCCATGAGTTCGTCAGATGTCTTGTACGGTGACAAAGTTCGGAGAAGGAGGGGCGACGTGTGAAGAGACTCACCGCCACGAGTTCATGGCCAGTCAGACTCGCGCCCTGCTTCTCCTTCTTCTTCTTGCCCGAGGCCTTGCCATCGTTGAGCAATTTGCTCCGCACCGCGTTCCACGCACTTCCACGCCTCGCATGCCCTGCAGGTCGTTTCGCTCCGAGACCGCCTCCGCTGCCCGGATCCGCACCTTCGTCCTCGCTGGCGCTCGCAGCGAGGTCGCGGTCGTTCCTCGGAGTCGACGCGCCCGATTCGGATTGACCAGTCCGGTTGTGGGAACCGAACGCGCTCGCGAAACCGGGAGAAGGGAACGGGAACGAGCTCCCGCGGCGCGAAGGGTGCGGCGGACCGGTGTGCCCGGCGGGACCGTCCGCGTCAAACTGGTCGCGCTCCTCGTCGGCCCAGTCGACTCCGTCGTCGCCGACATTGACATTGTGGAGACTCCTCGGTCGAGCAGGCGTTGTGGTTCCGCTCGCCGGGGGTGACAAGTCGCCGGTCGGAGCCGTGCTCTTCTTCTTGCCCTTCCTGCTCCGAGCGGCGCCGTCGCTGTCTTCGGCCTCATCCGCAGACATGGACCGAGTCAAGATCGGCCCGAGAGTCTTCTTCGGATGGCGCAAGATCGCTGCCGCCGCGCTGCCTCCCACCTTTTTCTTGAAACCCCCGTCTTTGCCTGCTCCGGCCGCCGTCTGCCCGACGGGCGCATCCGGTTCTTCCCCGCGCAACCGCCGAGCGCCGCGCTCAAGATCCGAGGTCGTGAACGCTCCACGCAACTCGGACGAATCAATGCCGTGCGGGGACTCCTCCATGCGTTGGCTATCCCATTTCGGGTAATCGGACGGCCGCTGCTGCTGCTGATCTTCGTCGCGTTCGCTCGTGTCTGTCGTCGTCGGCCTGAAATCAGGACGACGCTCCTGCGACGTCATCGAGGACGGACTGTCGCTCTTGCGAGGCGGCTCTTCCATGAGGGCCGCCCCGTTCTCGTGACCGGGCGAAAAGTTGCTCGTTCGCGACGGTTGCCGAGAATGCGGCGCCGAGCTCTAGCAGTCAAGGAGGAGAGGTCAGTAAGTGGATCGAGAGAAAAGTCATGGACCTGCTGTAAAGCGCAAGGACAAACTCACGGGCGAGGAGACTCCGTTCTGGTCTGGAGAGCGGACACCTGCCCCGCCGCCGTCGACCTGACTCGTGTCCGGCGGCGATTCTCGGCGAGAGTCGGTCCTCGCGGGCGAGTTGGACATGTCGCGTCTTTGCTTCTGCTTCAACGAGCTGGCGGTGCGGTTCTGAGTCGCGGGAAAGTGACCACCGGACTGGTAGTCAAACCAGCTGTAACTCGCTTGCGAGCGCGCTTTAGGCCTCGGCGTGTCGAGCCCGAGCGCGTTCAAGTTGGTCGCCGCACTGGTTGGACTCGTCGGAGAAGAAGGGGGCAGGTGGTGAGAAGCGATTTGCGGCAAGACGGTGCTGTAATCCGTTTGGGCGGTGCGGCGCCGGTGCGGCGATCTGGATTCGGACGCGGCCCTCGAGCCTGGCCGGGAACCGCTGTCGTTGCTGCTGCCGGAAGGGAACATGTAGCCGAGATTGATGGGCAGCTGAAGTTGCGGCGGTGCGCCTCCATTCCGCTTGCTCACCGATGCTGTCGTCGTCGTCGACGTCGACGGAGCGGCGGGAGAAGAGGGACCCATCGGCGCCGCCCCGACGGCGGGACTGGACCTATCCGAGTCGGTCATAGACTCTACATGCCCATTCCCGTTCGCATGCCCGTTCTTCGCCTGCGTCGGTTCGCTCGCTGCGCCGACGGCGGTCGGATGTCCGTTTGGTCGCGACGACGATGAGCCGGGATCAGCGTCGGTCCGCTTCTTGTTCTCGAGGGCTTGAAAGACGGCGTCTTGAAAGTCCATTGCTATACGTCCGCCGTGCTCCGTGCGGCTCGCTTGGCGCTGCGCCTGAGGACGAGCTGGGCGGCCCGTTGATCGACCGACGCAGAGGTTGAGAACGGCGACTTGCTGGCGCTGTCAGCCAGGGTCGAGGCGGGTTGGATGACTGCAGCAGTGCAAGCAGACAGTCTCACTCCTCCAAGCGTTGGCAGTAACTACACAACTCGGTCTTGTTCGATGACGGACTCAGACTGCGGGTCCGGGCCAGCTGTCCGGCGGCCCGCAAACTTACGTAACTTTCCAGTAGTTGATAATTCGGTCTCCGGACTATACTGCCGTATCGGACATATCAACGATGAGCGTGTATAGTCAGAATTCAGTCTATTCAAAGTCGAAGAGGAAAGAGAAAACTTTTTCACCCCCGCCCGAGGCGAGTCGGCTCCACGTCCGCCTCCTGCTTGGCCCGGCCGGCTCTCCTCTCTCACAGCCAGACAGACAGACAGAGACCAGGAAGCAAGTACCTGGGTTGATGAGTTTCTTTTCCATCCGACGACACAAGTCCCAGCCCGTCGGAAGCGGTGGCAGTGCGCCCGCCGTCTCGCCCTCTGCCACTTCGGATGACGAACGCCAAGGTCGAACCCGCTCTCGCTCGCCCTGGGGCAGGTCAGCAAAGTCCTCCCGCTCGAGGTCGAGGCCGCAGTCGAGGGACCCGTCCGCAGAGGGCATGCGCGGAGACGCCGGAACCGACGCCGAGTCGGAGAACGAGGCGAGCCATTCGATGCCAAACGTCTCGCCCGCCAACGCCTACATCGACTCGGACGACGACGACGACGACGATGACGATGATGACAGCGACGGAGGATCGCACGACGGTCGAGACTGGGACGAGAGTCATGTGTACGAAGACGAGGACGAGTTCGAGATTGACGAGGAACTCGAAAAGAACACCGAGGCGAGTCGCCCTTTACTGCAAGACGCACTCTCGCGAAATGCTAAAGAATAGTTTCGGCCGCGCAACAGGCCAACGCGTCCGCGACGACGCCGTACGACGTACTCCGGTCCGAGGGTCCCACCATGATCTACCCGGGAGAAGGCCCCAACTTGCTCCCCCCCTCCGACCCGATGACTTCGTCCTTCACGCGCCCGACGCCCAACACGACCGACTCGTCGTCGACCCTCACGCCGAACGGTCCGCCGCGCGCCAACCCCCGCACGGGCGCCCTCGCGCGCCGCAAGTCGACCCGCCCGGGCAGTTCGGCCCTCCCGCGCTTGGAACTGCACACGTCGCGGCCCGTGTTTGAAAAGAACCGCTGCACCGTCACGTTGAGGCACGGAGATCCGGACCGCGCGATCGAGGAAGCCGGACCCAAGAAGCGCAGGCGGAGGTACCTCGTCGCGAGCGATCTCAGTGACGAATCGCTCTATGCCATCCAGTGGGCGATCGGAACCGTCCTGCGCGAGGGTGACGAGGTGCGTGTCGCGTCCATCTGCAGAGTCTTGTCGAGCTGGCCAATCTTGAGCGCCAGGCTGATTTCACGACGTCTCGTCGCTGCTGTGTCCCGCAGTGTTTCATCGTATCGGTCATGGAAACCGACACTAAGCGTGAGCCCCCTCTTACTGAGCTTCCTATGTGATCTCGGAAAGTTGACCTCGCTCTGCCTCACAGTCGACACCGACGACGTCTCGAAGCAGGCCAAGATCACCAACCAGCGCGAACGTCAAGCCGCCGCGCTCGCGCTCGCCCGGCAGACGACGGCCCTCCTCGAACGTACGAGGCTCAACGTCCGGATCTACTGCCAGGCGATCCATGCCAAAGTGCCGCGGCACATGCTGATCGACATGATCGACTACCTCGAGCCGACTTTGGTCCTCGTCGGAAGTCGAGGCTTGACGAAACTCAAAGGGTGAGCGGCTACGCGGGTCCCGACGTGTTGGACAGACGCGCCGTCTACGGTCGGTCTGCTGACTGGAGAAACGGATTCTCTGCTACCTCTCACAGTATGCTGCTTGGATCCACGTCAAACTACCTCGTCCAGAAATCGAGTTCGCCCGTGATGGTGAGTCTTTGTCTGCCCGCCGCTCTGCCTTTCCTCGGGCGGGCCGAGCCGAGGTTCGCTACGAGCTTGTGTGAGAAGTCTTACGCTGACAATAATTCTGCGCAGGTCACCCGCCGACCCTTGCGCGTCTCGCGCACCGTCCACCGGAAAGTCTCTTCGCTCGACCGCGTCGCCCGCGTCACCCTCGCCGAAGCCGCGATCGAGAAAGAGTCTCACGCTCAAGCCGTCGATGACCCGGAGGAACACCAGGAAGGGAACGAGATCAAGGCCGAGGTCAAGGAGCTGCAGATGCCGAGGGATGGCGAGGTCCTCTCGCGGACGCAGACGAGGGAGTGAACGCCAGCGATGGTAGTACTTTTTTTTGTACAGATCTTTCAGTAGCTTTGCTGTTTGTACACGTTCCGGGGTACAGAATAATGACGAGATTCAAAGTCGAGGACGATGAGATCATCGCTCGGCTCTTTCAACAACCTCTAAGCGCGATGGGCCGACTAAACAAGCGACAGCAGCGAGAGCTGGCAGAGCTGGAAGAGCTCGAACGGTCGAGGAGCGCTACGATCGAGCAGCTGCCTACGGCCGGCGACGTCGACGACTCGGACGACGAGGAGGAGCAAGTCTCGATCCCGCCGCCCAAGGCAGGCTTCGGAGCAGTGCGTTGGCTTGCAAGCTCCTTCTCGAGGTCAGGCTGTTGACCTCTGCTGCCCGCTTGACCAGCTCGACTTGGGAGACGAGCCAGAAGAGGCAGAGTCTGCATCGGAAAAAGACGAGGCGGTTTCCAGGCCCGCAAAAGTACGTAGGGAGCCACGGTCATACCTAGCGCATTGAACTGACGAATCTCTTTGATAGGCCAAGAAGCCGAACCGCAAAAAGAAGAAGAAGGCGGCAACTCCTGCTCTCGACTCGACCGCCGCCACTTCTGTCAACTCGCCTTCGCCTGACGAAAGATCTCCTGCCACTCCTGCCAAATCGAGCAACAAGAAAAAGAAGAAGGGGAGCAAGGCGGGAGCAACTCCAACACCGGCAGTTGACGATGGGATGGACGAGATTGACCGCGCGCTGGCGGAACTCGCGGTCAAGAATAGCTCGAGCGAGGCAGAGCTGGCGGCGGAACGCGCGCAGCAGTCGATCCGGGCAGATCCCAAGTGGATCGAGATCAAAGAGGTGCGTCTCTGTCGGGTTATCTCTGTGCTACTTTTTGCCACTCTCGCAGGAAGAGCTGACCTTCTCCGGAAACTGCTCCCGCTCGATACAGCTCTATTCCTTCGAGCCCAAGTACCTCGACGCCGACGCCGAGCTGCGACGCATGTTTGGAAGCAAAGTTGTTAGTCTGCGCAGGAAGGAGTGGTCTCAAAAGCGTGCCGACCTGATCCTTTTTTCCCGAACCCTCCAGATTGGCAACACGCCGCAAGCTCCCCGCTCACATCTGCACGCCCGCTTCGCCAACAACCCGCATCACGCCACTTCGATCCGACGCACTTCTTCCTTCCTCGCGACGCCCGAACCAGGGTGGCCCTCGGCGACCGGCGTCCTCGGCCTCGAGCGGTACGAGGGTCCCGAAACGGAACGCGACGAGAGCGGCGAATGGTTCTCGTTCGTGCACCCTCTGAGCTACCGCCAGGCTCAGCTCATGTTCTTGGAGGTGCTGCAACAAGCAGACGGGAACCGGTTGTACGATGTCCTCGCGGCGCAACCGTATCACGTCGACACGCACTTGCAGCTCTCTGAAATGATGGCACAGCAAGGCGACAGCGGCGCGTCCTCGACGCACCTCTCCCGCGCACTGTACGCCCTGTCAGCACCTCTCCCTCCGACGTTCACGTCCGGTTCGTTCCGCCTCCCTTACAGCCGCATCGAGAACCGCGCGCTCTACATCGCCATCGCTCGAAAAGTCGCCTTGCTGGTCAAAGGTGGAACCTGGCGAACGGCCTTCGAGTGGGCCAAGATTGGCCTCAGTATCAGCGGAAACGCAGACCCGTTCGGAATGCTTTGCTGGTGCGCGCGCGACGTTCCGTTTTTTCTTTCTCTGCGAAGAGGCGAGCTAACCCCCCCGTCACCGATGCCATCAGGGTGGACGTCCTGGCACCAAAGGCCGGGCAGAACGATTGGCTGTCTCGACTCGTGCCGGCTCTCGACAAGGCATACCCGGAGATGTGCATTCAGTCCTACCCCGGACTCGCTTATGCCAAGGCGCTCTGTCTCCGAAACGTCGAGCAGGAGCGCAAGTCGGTGAGTCTGTCCCTTGGCGACAAGGTCTATCAAAATCTGTACTGAGCGGTAAATCTGAGCAGAAGAACGACGACGAAAGCACAGCAGCACTTGTCAGTGCGGTTCTGCGCTTCCCGATGGTGGCGACGCAGCTTTCGAACGCGCTCGCGATCGACATGCCGCCTGCCTTTGTATCGAGCAAGCGCGCCCAACCGGACGGTGCTTACTCGTGAGTCTCTGACCGCCTATCCTTGTCGAACGATAAGTGGCTGACGTCGCTCTTCCTTTTCAGGAACCAGCCGTCATACGCCCTGTCGCTGCTCGCGGAGCTGTATGCCGTCCGAGCAGCGCCGCTGTGGAAAGATCCCGAAGCGACCGCTCTACTTCGACGAGCCATCGCCAGAGCTGCTCCGCTGCTCCAGGACAAGTCGAACGAGGACGTCAAGATCGGCGAAGAGCTGTTCTCGAAGGGGCCGTTCCCGGCTGGACATGCACCGGCAGGCGTGATCCGAGCTGCTTTCATCTCGGGTGAGTTCAGTCTGCCATCTCTATCGCAACTCCGTACAAGAGACTGAACTTTTCAATCCCCTCGGCGCTATAGACGCACCGTCGGTGCGGCCATACCTCCCGCCTGCGGCTCGCTCCGGCACCTCTTACTCGTTCGACCCTCTCCCACCGACCGACCCGCTCACGACCTTTTACGACGATTCCTACTTTGCTCCCCTCCACGGCGCGGCCGGCGCCGGACGTCGTCGCCGGAATCCGAACCTGCCAGGAGGAGGAGGAGGTCCCGCCGGCGCTCGAGCGGCGGCGGGGAACGCCGACATGGTCGCAGCGATGCGGGACGGCCTGATGCGGCTGCTCGGGATGGGCGCCGACGGTCCGCAAGTCGAATTGAATGAGGAAGTCCGCGCCGAGTTGCTCGAAGAGTTGGCGATGCTCAATGCTGGAGGCGGGGGGATGCCTGGCGGTCTCGGAGAAGGAGAAGAAGACGACGAGGATTGGGAAGACGACGGCGCGGAGGAGGGTGCGGCTGGGCGAGAGGAGGCGGCACGAGGTTTGCTCCAGCGCATGGCGGGCATGCTCGGCCTCGGAGGCGGCACAGACGAGCCGGAGGGAGAGGAGGAACGAGAGCCGGCACAAGGGGCGCAGTAAGTTGGGGCAAGGAGATCGAGTCGCAGAGATTTCGCAATGGCTGAAAATCGCTATTGAATGACAACAACAAGACTTGCTGCGAGGCGTACCAACACGAGAGAACTACTTGCTACCTCAAGACCACCGAAACCCACTGATGTAAATCCTCCTCCTCCTCGCCGCTCCTCTTCGAGGCCGTCGACTTCGCACCAAAGAGCGAAGCGACGAGACTCTGTCTCCGGCTGACCGTGGCCGGCTTTTGATCTGTATGCGAACCTGAGCTTGCCGCCGCCCACGACGCGACGCTGCTGCGACTCAAGCGACGCAAGATGGACTTTGGCCGCCGCCGGGTTTCTTCTGAAGGTTTTCGCTCGGGTTTGCGGGACGCGAGCGAAGTTGAAGAGTCGACGCCAAGTGGTCCCGATGTCGGAGAGCATGTCGGAGCAAAAGGGGACGCCTTCGCTGCTGTTGCGGTGGCTGCCGCCGTTGACGACGAAGACGATCCCCGCCAACTCCATCGCCGGTTCGAGCGAACCGTCTCCTCTTCCTCCTCCACAGGATGAGAGCGCGCGCCCTCAACAGCAGCCAGACAAGACCGCGCAAGAGGAGGCTTCTTCTTCGTCTTCCTCTCCACCGGACCCCATAGATCCCCGTATCGACCCGACCCTCTTCCCCCTCCGAGATACCTCGTCGGGAGCAACACGCTCGTCCACGAGACGCGGTACGGTTTCTCGCGCGGAGCGTCGGGAGCGGGGAGGTGTGCCAAGTCCCAGGAGAAGAGGGTTGTTGTGGACGGTTGAGGGCGGAGAGGAGGAGGAGGAGGGGAACGCGGCGAGACGGGCCGGGACCGGTTCTCGAACGGTGGTGGAGAGAGACCGGCTCCTGTTGAGACGGGAGTGGCACGTCCAGATCGAAGGGAACGCGACTTTTCTGTTTGGTGCCGTTCTGAGCGGAGAGAATTGGCGGCCGAGCGAGGCAAATCACCCGAGTTTCGGCGCGGTGCAGAGACCGGCAAGGACTGGGCCAGCAGCGCGCTGATCAGATCGGCGGGGTTCAAGTCGGGCAACGGAGGCGTCGACCTCGTCGTATCGGTCGAGTGGCGAGGTGTCCGCCGTGGTAGGCGCGCGAAGGTGGGATCGGTTTGCCTCCAGCCATTCGGCAGGTCGAGCGAGCCCTTTCGGGCCCCGTCTGCATTTGCCGCCGCCATCCTAGTCGAAAGTACCTGCTCTGCCGTTTCGAACGGCCCCGGTGTTCGAATTTCCAATAGCAGCGACGACGACGACGGAAGAATCGCCTCCTCACCGACGAGGCACCCGTCTACATGCGCGGCGAGAAGCGGACATCGTCGGACCCGTCTCGAGGGTGCCGGCGCTGCTGATGACGATGATGGCGGCGTCGGACATGTCTCGACGACCGTCGGGGGTTGATGAGGAGGACGAGGGGGAGTGGTCGTGACGCAGGGGGTCGTTTCGCCAGCCGGTTTCATGGGCGACGGCGATTCGATGGCAGTAGCGGCTTGCGAGATAAAGGATGAAGGCGTGTGCTGCTCGCTCTTGACTGTCTCTTCCGGTAGGGCCACGACAGCGCGGTTGTGGGCAGGACGAGCGATTTCGTCGTTCTCGATAATGCCGGTTGTGGACTTTAGCGAGGCCGACTTGTCTGCGCTTCGCTCTACCCTGGCGTCTGGCGTTCTTGGTCTGATGCGATTGCTCGAGTCTCCGAGCGGCTGGGAAGCGTAGAGATGTCAGTTTGAGGGAAAAGGGAAACACTCCGAACTAGGGCCGGCTCACCATGACTTTTCGTTTCCGTGGCGGCATGTGCCTGACCTGCTCGCTGGGTTTCGAGCTTGGCGCGAACGTGAAGTGATCCCTTCCCGTCGAGAGCGCGAGCTGTGCTTGCTGTTGGCGACGGCGACTTGAGGAAAGACGTCGGGAGGCGACGCAAGAGAGCGAGGGGCAAGCTGGCGCAACCTGCATGTACAGGAGCGCGAGATCAGCATAGCCCTATGTACATGGCCCGTTCTCCTCGCTGTGCTGGGTCTGTGGTCCTTTGCGGTGAAAAGTTCACTCAACCACTCCAAGTCGGACGAGTTGCGGCGGCAGAAGGCGAAGAGAGCGGCAGGCGGGAGCGTCGAGGGCGCAGCTTACCGAGCCCTATAGTAGCTAATAGCTCGTGCAGCTCGCGAGACGGGTTGATCGAGTGAGCGAACCGAGCGAGACCTTTCGACTCTCTGCTTCCGACTCGACACCTCGCAGCCCTGCTATAGAGTTGCACAGGCATCGACTATGGCGACGCCTCCTCCTCCTCCTCCTCCGGCTGTCCCCGCTGCTCCAGCTCCAGCTCCTGCCGCCGACACGGACCCGTCTGCACCTCCTCGCGTTCAAGTCGAGCATACACTCGAACAGCTCCTGCAGACCCTCCTCGAAATGGGAATCTGTCAGTCTGCCGCTCTTACCGCGTCCAAGCCGGCCACTGATTTGTCCTTCTCGCAGGCGCCAGTGACGTCCAGGAATCGGCACTCGAGACCTCGGTCGGCGGCGCAGCGAGCGGACAGCCAGGCGGGTTACTCGGTCGGAAAGCGTCAGTTCACGTCTACTGGGCCCCCTTCGACGGACGCTGACATGACCGCTGACCTCACTCTGTCCGGGGCTGGAAACAGCCAGCAAACAGTCGAGCAGCTCGCGCGCCTCTACAGCCAGAAAGATCTCGTAAACGACATCAATGTACCCATCGAAGTCATCAAGTGTGTCTCTCCGTGTGACTCTGCTATTGCCGGCCGCGGAACGGACTGAAACTGACCTCTGGTCCACCGTCTTGGGCAGTCTCGTCGACCAGGGCAAGAACCCGCACCTGCACACCAAAAACTTTATCGAGCGCCTCGCGGGCGAAAACATGTACACCAACGGAATCCTCTCGGGAATCGCGGTGAGCGTTTGCGTGCCGTTTTGGCTTGCTCGAGGAAAACGAACTGATGCGGAATCCCCTTCCTTTCCCTGCCGCCTGATTGGTAACGCCTTTTGCTCACAGGACTATCGCGACCTCCTCCGTGCCCAACTCGGCGAGGCCTTCCCCGACTTGGCAGAGGACGTCAAGCTCATGACCCCGGCACCAGCCGCAGCTTCGGATCCCGTCGGCACCTCAAGTGCAGCAGGCGACGCACTACATGCTGGCGGACCGAACATGAACGGCATCAACAGCACGCACGACGTCAAGATGGAAGATGCGCGATGAGCAGCGCGACAGAGCGAGAAGTCCTCCACCCTTCCTCTGAGGAGCGGATTTCCGCCTTCGAGGTTGGCCAAACACGTCGACGGCGGAGCTCTGCGTCCATCTTCACGTGACGAGTGCGGGCGCAGCTGTATCGAGTATCGGCCGCGCAGACTGGCTGAGTAACCCTACATGCCAGACGTTCAGTCTCCGCACCCTCCCGGACGGCCTCACCGCGGGCTCTTTCCAGACTCGCACAAAACCCCTCTCGGCCCAGCCGCAAGCTCAAAACATGACAGAAGCGGAGGAATAGCTCAGACTTGCAATACAAACGCGTCCAGCCCTAGAGAAAGGGAGAAAGTCGTGATGGACAGACAGAAGTCGTGATGGAGAAATTCACGCAGACACAAATCCACAGGCACAAGAACCACGTTCGCAACAGTTTCGCAGATGTCGTTAGGAACAGAGACTGAAATCCTCGCGCGGCGCCTATCCTGAGACTTGTTGAGCTGGCTTGCGGGAAGGGGTGATCCACCTCTCCCGCGCACGCGCGACCGCCTCGAGGTACGTCTTCTCGTCAAACCCATTCTCGTCGGCACAGTCGCGCACGCCGCGGCCCGGTTCCGGCGTGCCGGCGAGACGTTCAGCATCCTGCTCGAGAGAGTCGGCGGTGGCGGGCCGGACGTGCGATGAGCCGTAGGAGTGTTTCTGCTGGGCCACCGCGGCCGCAGCAGAGAGGGACGAGGAAACGGAGGTGAAGCTTTGCGAACCGGTGCCGCCGAGGGACGAGGGAAGATGAGCAGCCCGCGGGAGAGTGACGGTTTGAGTGAGGCTCGTAGCGGCGGCGGCAGCAGCGGCCCGGGTGTCGGCATGCATAGGCGGTTCTTCGGACGACGACGACGACGAGGTGCTGCTGCTCCCGCTGCCGCTGTTCTTGCCCTTGGTGGCCATGTTGGGCATCGCGGGCGGGAACGGTAACCACGGGCACGCGGTCCTCAACCGCGTCAGGAACCGCGACGACGAGGTGTCGAGCGAGCGGAACAAGAGGAGGAGCGAGACCGTCGTGGCGAGGATCCCGTGCACCCAACACGAGATCAGGATCTCGACTTGGAACTGACCCGACGGGTAGGACAAGTTGAGCGGGGAGACGCCGCGCCACAGGTCGACGGACGCTTGCGTGACCAGCATGATGGCGATGCAGACGGCGCTGTACATACGGTTTCGCCGAACCCAGGCGAGGAGCGCCCACGGCTCGTCTTGAGGAGCGCGATGCGTCTCTTGCGAAGTCGTACCCGCCGAGTATTTGGACTCGACGGCGGTAGAAGTCGGACTGTGCGTCGTGGTGGTGGACGTGGGACCGTACCCGAGTGCCGGGACCGTGCTCGACGCCGACGACATTTTCTCGTTGAAGGCGGGGGAACTCGGAAGTCTTTGCGCAGCCGAGGCACGCAGCTCGCGGACGGTTTGGCCGAGCTGCAGGATCTCGAGCGAAGCGGCGACGACGTAGCACTGTCCGTTCGAGGGAGGAATGGGTCAGTCAAGTACACTTGGCAGAAGTTCCCTGTAGGAGTTTCCACCGAGCCATGGCGAGAGGCAGAGAAAAGGACGTACCAGGAACGTGAGGAAGAGGACCGCTGTGCAGTAGTACGAGCAGATCTGCTTGAGGCGGTGGCTCGCCTTCAACTCGTCGCTGAGCACGGCGCCTGGCGCAAACAGCGTCATCAACTTGGCCAAGTCGATGCCGTCTCCAGGCTGCCACGACTTCTGCCATTCGAGCATCTGGGCCGTGATCCCCTGCGCGGTCCGGAACGAGCGATTGAACCTCTGCGCGTGGGGGATGCAGAGGATGATGGGTGGGATCCAGGCGATCAAGACGACGACGACGGGGATGGCGATCGCGATGCAGGAGCGGAGAGTGCTCTCGCGGTGGTTGGCGCCGTACTTGCGGACGTACCAACCCGCGACGGTGGTCCAGATCTCGAAAAAGGTGCCCGACCAAATCGCGCCGAACCAAGCGACCCGCAGGCCGGTGTAGTGGCGGGGCAAGCCGGCTCCCTTCGATACCTTGATCGTCGAGTCGATCAACCAGAATCCGACTGCAGAGCAGCAGCGGCGGTGTCAGGTTCAGGTCTTGTCAGAACGTCAGACATGAAGGTGGCGAAAAGAAGAGTGAAAGTTGACGAAAGAAAAGAGAAAGGTGGCGAAAGACTCACGTCCGGCGTAGATCAGGGCGCAGATGCCAAAGAGAGTGGAAGCATTGGGGAGGACGATCGTACGGTCGAGGCGGTGGAAAACCCAGAGCCGGCCCTGCCGCAGCCGCATCAGCAGTCCGAGCACGATCAAGAGCGAGCAGCTGTTGGGAGCACAATAAGGTCACTCTCTGGCGGACGTTCGCGCGATGAATCCCGCGGCTATACTCACACGCTGAAAAGGCCGAGATGGAAATAGAGTTGGGTACGAAAGCCGAGCGGGAGGGTAGGGTGATACAACTTGTGTACGACGTCGACGAGGAACAGGTATGGCGATTGTCCGGTGGAAACGTGTTTCACCAGCTCCTCGTACATTGGCCAGAGCCAGTCGGTGGGTCCGGGGACGATACCCGGCGCATCTGCGAGGGTCACGATGTTGCTCGACATCCTGCTTGCGCGATTGCGAGGGTGGCAGCACTCGCAGCCGATGGAAAGGTGGCGTATGAGTGGTAGAAAGAAGAAGAATAAGGTCGGGCGCAGTCGCTGGGCGGGGGGCTCGCAGGCAGCTCGCGATCCCATCGTCCGCGAGGACTGTGCGCTTCATTGAGGAGCCCATCTCCGCATCGTCCGGGGTCTGTGCACGAACGCCGAGAAATGCTTGATGTGAATGAGGTGTGGATGCGTGATATGGAACTCACCCCGCAGTGGCATTGTAAAGATGGGCTGGAACCAGGGGAGAGGGCGTTCGCCGACATTTGTGGAAGTTCGTACTCGCTGCGGATCAAGCGAACGGCTGCGGAGGCGAGCGTTCGGGCTCTTCCGCATACACACACAGCCACACGGCCCCGATCGTAAATAAGGCTGCCGCGTTTGTGGGTCAACGAGTTCTCCGTGTTACGAGGCCGAACAAGGAGGGCCGCCGGCGGGCTCGCGCTGAATCTACCGCCGCGACTTTGCCACCAGAGACTCAAACTGTCGGTACAGGCGGGGGTAGTGTCGATCCACCTAGCGAGGTGGGGCGAGGGGATGCACCGCCGGGTAGAAAGTCGGACCCGGCGGGTGTTGATGAGCGAGAGAGAGACGAGCCGGGTGAGGAGGGGACTTCGGGAATCTCGGTCTTGAGGATGCGGTTCGACTTCTTTTTCGGTTTCGGGGCTGCGAAAGATGGACCATGTCAGCCCACGACTACTCGCACGCGGAGGAGAGGCGGGCAGACTCGCCTGTGACGTTCTCGGAGATGTAGAAGCGGCGCAGCAACATGATGGCCTCTTCTCGGCGGTAACCTCCAATTGCCGGGTACGGTGGGGCGTAGAGTAGTCTTGGGCTACAAGCAGGAGAGGTCAGAACCGCTTCGTACTCGGGCGAAGGGTAGATGGACTCACTCGGAATGAATCGACTGGACGCCTCCGACTCCGCCGAACCGATCATTCGCGCAGCCGTAAATGACCTTTTCGATCCCGACCTGGCGCATCGCCGAAGCGCACATCAAGCACGGCTCGACCGTGACGTAGAGAACGACGCCCTTGAGCGGTGTCTGCCAGACTTTGCGCCCTGCCGACGAGTCGTACCCTGCTGCGGCGAGGACGTCTTCGGCCTGCGGCGTGTACGGCCGCACGAGTCCCGGAGACTGATTGCCAGACCTTTCTGGCAGCAGATGTCGGAGTGCATCGAACTCGGCGTGGAGTGTAGCGTTGCGGCCTTCGTTCGTGCGGTTGCGACCGCGAGCGACAATCTTGCCGTCGTGCACGAGTACGCAGCCGACCGGAATTTCGCGGGCATGGAGCGCTTCCTCGCCCTGATTGCGTGTACGCTGTCAGCCTGCCTATCGCCGTCGATGCGAGCGAGGTGTGAGGATGCCGGAGAAGGCTCACCATGATGACCGCTTCGTCCATGAAGGCCAGATCCTGCTCCGCTTGCAATTCCCGCGGAATCATAGTGTTATCCATAGCGGTTTTCCGTTCCTTCTCGACGCAACAGAGGTCGTGGGAGCGAGTCGAGGTTGTCGTCAGAGTCGAAGCGGTCAAGTCGCCTCTCTTCGTCTCTTCCTCACCGCTCACAACACCCAAGTGAAGCTGAAACGGGTCGGAATGTCTTGCCAACCCTTGCGGCATCTCGTCCGCCAAGCGAGACCGCGCTCCGCTGCCGCCGTCGCGCCCATTCTGCCTCGCTTTCAGTCTTCAGCTGCTTCTGCCCCTCTCGCGCATCCTTCGGGCGCCCAAGGAAGATTCGCTCCGACGAGCGAGACCAAGAGCTATGGACAGCCGCTGCCGTCGACCCATCCGCATCTCGTGCAGCCGGGAGAGCTGACACCATTCGTCTCGGCGGACGAGTACCACCAACGGAGGAAGAGACTCGTCGACTCGCTCGAAGACGGCGCAATCGTCGTCATTGCCGGAGGACAGATACAGTACATGACCCAGAATATCTTGTGAGTGGCGACTCCGAGTTCAATTGGCGAGTCCGAGGTGCGCATGTACCTCGGATCGCCTGTCTTGTAGGGAGACCGCTCACTCCAATCGTCCTGACCTCTGCGCAGCTATCGCTTTCGACAGCGCAGCAACATGTGGTATCTCACGGGATTCGAGGAGCCGGACTCGGCCGTGGTCATCGGTAGGTCCGAGCCCGCCGCGGTGATATCGAAAGACTCCAGCCTCCGACGCTGACGCCGTTAAATCCCGTCCGCAGAGAAGAACAGCTCTTCCCGAGGCTACAAGATGACCTTGTTCTGCAAGTCGAAAGACCCATATGACGAACTCTGGAACGGCGCCAGAACAGGACTGGAAGGAGCGCGGACAATCTTCGGAGCGGACGAGGTACGGCGGTTCACCTTTCCTTCTGTTCCACCGCCGTTATTCGAAGCGGGACTGACGCTCGTGTCTGCGAGCTTGACCAGTCGTGCGACTCAGCTCACTTTGGATGGCGCATCAAAAACCTCTTGACCTCCAACACTTCCGGACCGGTCTACATCGACTTGCCTTCGCACTCGGTCTCGGCGTTCTCGCGAACCCGGGCTCGGAGTCCATCGAGGACTTTTCTGCAGTACCTCTCGTCGGCAGGTTCAGGCAAACAGATCGACGAGTCGGACGAGATCATGGCGGCGCTGCAGAAGCGCGAAGTCAAGAGTGCGGCGACCAAGGTCGAACGGTTGAGGTTGATCAAGAGCGAGGCGGAAGTCAAGGCGATGCGGAGAGCAGCCGATATCAGTGCCGACGCACATTCCAAGGTGAGTAAGGAGTTGTTTTGGCTCGAGGCTGCCTCACCAGCTGAGCTGGCGAGGTCGGCAAGCTGCTGACCAGTACGTTCTTGCTTGTGTCATCTCATTGCGACCGGACAGGTCATGCGGTTCGCTCAACCCGGCCAGCTCGAATCGCAACTCGTCGCCAACTTCGAGTACAACACGAGCATGCAAGGCGGATCCCGACCTGCCTACGTGCCAGTCTGCGCATCCGGCTCGCAGGCGCTCACCATCCACTACGTTGAGAACAACCGGCCCATTAAGGCGGGCGAGATGGTCCTGCTCGATGCTGGATGCGAGTGGGGCGGATACGCGAGCGACATCACCCGTAAGTTGCGCTTGTCCCGCCACGGCAAATCGAAACTGATTCCGGTTGCTCACTCCGGAAATGGACAGGCACCTTTCCGGTCAGCGGCACCTTCACGACGCCGCAGAAGCACCTGTACGAGGCCGTCCTCCGAGTTGAAAAGGCGTGCATCGAGCGCTGCACCGCCTCGGCCGATCTGACGCTCGAAGAGCTCCACCGGCTCTCGGTCGACTTGACGCGCGTCGAGCTCGTCGACCTCGGCTTCCACCTTCGGGGAGGCGACCTCGAGCGGATCCTGTACCCGCACTTTTTGAGCCACCCGCTCGGGATCGATCTCCACGACACGCGGACCTTTGGGCGAGACGAAAAGTGAGTGTCTGTCACTCGTTACCGCCACTCCGCTAGGATACAAGCTGCGACCGCTACATGGTATTGACCGCTGTACTCGCTGTGAACGCAGGATCCAAGCCGGAATGGTCATCGTGCGTCTCCTCTCTCAGCCGCTGCGCGCACGCCATGCGGACCGTTGTCAATCCAAATTACAGTCTAACCTTTCCACATCTGTACAGACTATCGAGCCCGGCCTGTACGTTCCGCCCCTGCCGCACTTCCCGAAAGGGTTCCACAACCAGGTGGTCCGGATCGAGGACGAGGTGTTGGTCCGGGAGGATGACTGCGTTGTGTTGTCGGTCGACGCGCCGAAGGAGGTGGTCGACGTCCAAGCGCGGTGTCAGGGTCTGCTGGACGGCGTCCGGGATTTGTAGCGCTCGAGCGCGCGCAACTGAGCAGATGTCAACACTTTGGAATGTCAAATTCTGCACGCGTCGCGCGGAAGCAGACAATTTCCAAACGAGGGCGCGCTCTGTCGACGCCACTCGCTCTCGACGCCCAACCCTCACAGCCTGTGAGCCACAAGAGCGCTGCTTGGACTGCTAGAACGATAGCCTGCCCGCCCGAGGACCCTGTCCGCGCCCAACCGAGTCGATCCGGAACGTCATCGAGCATACACTTGCTTCGAGCCACGACACTCGACTTTGCTCCGACGCTCGATTCCGCCTTGCACGACCGCTTGACACGACTCGCAGCATGCCACGAGCTCGCCGTTCATCGTCCTCGGCCGCCCCTGCGTCGATCGTCATCTCCGATAGCGACGACGAAGGTCTCACCGCCGCCGGCCGAGAGGATAGCACGGCGCCGACCAGCGCTCGCGGCACGGACAGCGGACTCAAGGCGGACTCGTCGGATTTTGAAGACGTCAAGCCACGGCCTGGGAGGTGCGTCAAGCATCGGGGTCCCTATTCTCTGTGCCCGACTCACCGCGTGGCGATGCTGATTGCTACTCTGCCCGCGTGCGAACAGTGCCCGTTCGACTCCCCGCCGCTCGGCCGCGAAAGCAGCTTCGAAGAATCTCGTGTTGAAGAAGATCCAGCTCACCGACTCGGAGGACGAAGAGCGAGGCAGCGACGAGCCTGCACTCGACTCGGATAGCGATGTCAAACCGGTGACGAGGAAGGGCAAAGGCAAAGCCCGCGCGATCTCTTCCGATGAAGAGGACTACAGCGTCAAGGCGGAAGAAGAGGAAGACGTCGACATGGAGGGCGACTCCGGATCGGACGAAGACGAAGGTGTGAAAAAGGCGCGCGCGCTCGCTCGCAAACTCAAAACGACACTCGCCGCTTCTAGCAAGTCCAAGGGCAAAGGCAAGGCAGTCGACGCTGAGAAAGTCGGCAAATCCGTCACGCGCCTGCTCAAGGGCAAGGGCAAAGCGGTCCAGTCCTCCGGAGGCAGTTCGACGGCGGCGTTCGATGACGGCGGGCGCCGTCCGTCGAAGAAGGTCGTCGACTCGCGCACCGCCAAGGGCAAGGGCCGTTCTCGCAGCACGACTGCCTCGCGGCTGAGTACGGCTGCTCTTCCGACTGACAGCGAGGATGACTCGGACGTTTCCGACTTTGCGCCGGGTGACGATGATGACGACGACGATGAGGAGGACGGATCGGTATACGACGAGGATGGCGACGTCTCTATGGACGATGCATCGGCGACCGGTAGCGAGGTTGCGACTGCCAGCGTCGACCTGGAGAGTGAAGACGACCTCAAGCCGAAGAAGAAGGCCAAGAGCAAAGTCAAGGACGAGGAGGACCTCCTTGACGAACTCGACGCACTCGACGCCCTCGCGGACGCTGCGGAAGATGCGAAAACGACAGCGAAGAATGCGAAAAAGGCTCGCAAGGTGGTCCCGGTCCGGAAAGGAGCGGTCGTCACGAAGGAGGACAAGAAGGCGCTCAAGAAAATGTCCAACGTGAGGATCTTCTTCTATCGCTTGCGCTTAGGTGCAGCTGTTGACGCTTCTTCTCATGCAGTTCGGCAAGACGTCATTCTACTTGCAAGCGAACCATCCCGAGCTTAAGACGTGCTGGGACGAGCTCCGTGAACTGCCGGTTCGGACCGTCGAGAAGGCGGTTCAGCCGGCTGGCTTGACGCAGAAACTGCTGCCGTTCCAGCTCGAGGGTCTCAATTGGCTCGTCAAGCAGGAGCAGGGGCCGTTCAAGGGTGGTTTCCTCTGTGACGAGATGGGGTCAGTTGCCTCCTGCTCTTACCCCCTCAACCGCGGATCCCTCGTGCTGACGTTTAGCTTTCCTACTAGCATGGGCAAGACGATCCAGACCATCTCGTTGATCCTGTCCGACTGGTCGCCGTCTCACCCGAAGGGATCGACTCTGGTGCTCGCGCCGACCGTCGCCATCATGCAGTGGAAGAGCGAGATCGAAAAGTTCACCAAGGGCTTCAAGGTCCTCATCTTCCACGGCACGAATCGCTTGAGTAACGTCAAAGAGATGGAGAAGTACGATGTGGTCTTGACGAGTTGTGAGTGTTTATCTCGAGCCAACCTCGCCCTCCATTCCGGACGCTGACCAGTGAAATCTCCCAGACGCCGTCCTCGAATCCACCTTCCGACGCGAGCAGAAGGGCTTCACGCGCAAGGGCAAGATCCTCAAGGAAGACTCGATTCTGCACAAGGTCAAGTGGTGAGCATGGCCCACGTATCTGCTCCCGGTCTGCGACGCTGATCCACGCTACTGCAGGCACCGCGTCATCCTCGACGAGGCCCACAACATCAAGGATCGTCAGGCGAACACCGCCAAGGCCGCCTTCGCTCTTCGCGCCCACTACCGCTGGTGTCTCTCGGGAACGCCTTTGCAAAACCGCGTCGGCGAGCTGTACTCGCTGATTCGTTTCGTCGGTTGCGACCCGTACGCTTTCTACTTCTGCAAGCGCTGCGACTGCAAGAGTCTGCACTGGCTCTGCACGAAGGGCCCTTGCACGGTACGTCTTTTGCCGCTCCACATCCCGTTACGGGGCAGCGTACTGACGCTCCTGCACGGCACGCAGGAATGTGGCCACTCGGCGATGCAGCATGTCTGCTACTGGAACCACGAGGTCCTGAAGCCGATCCAGTACGGAGGAGCGACGTCGGGTGAAGGATCGCGAGCCTTCGCCAAGCTCAGCTTGCTGCTGTCCCACTTGATGCTGCGCCGAACCAAGGTCGAGCGAGCCGACGACCTCGGTCTCCCGCCTCGTATCGTCAACGTCCGCCGCGACTTTTTCACCGAAGAGGAGGAAGAGCTCTACCAGAGTTTGTTCAAGGACGTCAAGCGCAAGTTCAACACGTATGCCGACGAGGGAACCGTCCTCAACAACTACAGCAACATCTTCACGCTCATCACTCGCATGCGTCAAATGGCCGACCATCCCGACCTCGTCATCAAGTCCAAGACGGCTGAGCCCGTCCAGCACGCGGCGGCCGACTTGCCGCAGGAGATCCTGACCTGCCGCCTGTGCCTCGACGAGGCCGAAGACGCTGTCAAGACCGCTTGCCGCCACATCTTCTGCCGCGAGTGCGTGCGCCAGTACCTCGAGACGGCGGTCGAGTACAAGCCCGAGTGCCCCGTCTGCCACCTGCCGATGAGTATCGACCTCGACCAGGACGCGATCGAAGTCGACGAGACGGGTCGGCAGGGTTTCCTTGCCCGGATCGACCCGACCAAGGCGCGCACGAGCACCAAGATCGAAGCACTGTGTGTTCTTGTCTCGAGACTCACTACCGATTGTGCGCCGTAAACTGACAATTCGCAAAAACAACAGGCTCGAGGAGCTCAGCAAGACCCGCACCGAAGACCGCACGCTCAAGACCCTCGTCTTTTCGCAATTCACGACGATGCTGTGAGTCTTAGTGCATGGTCGCTTTGGCGAAGTAACGCTCACTCGAAACAATGTTTGCAGCGATCTCGTGGCTCGCCGCTTGCAGCTGAGCGGCTTCAAGTTTGTCCGGCTCATGGGTTCCATGACGCCGCTCGCGCGAGACAACACGATCAAGGCCTTCACCGAAGATCCCGAATGCACCGTCTTCCTGATTTCTCTCAAAGCCGGCGGAGGTGAGTCCGAGTCGGTCATTCTAAAGGAACCTCCGTAGGGTACTGACTCTCGACTTTTTTCCACAGTCGCGCTCAACTTGGTCGAAGCCAGCCGTGCCATCATTTTGGATCCGTGAGTAGCTCAGTTTACCAGCTATACTCCGCTTCGTGAACTGACGGGCATTCTCTCTTCACAGGTGGTGGAACCCGGCGGTCGAGGTCGGTCGCATGAGCTCGGGATTTTCGGGTCTAACTGATCTAACTCTTGTTCTTGTTCTGCTCTTCAGCTCCAAGCCATGGACCGGACGCACCGAATCGGCCAGCACAGGCCGATCAACGTGACCCGGCTCATCATCGAGAATTCTATCGAAGCTCGGATCCTTGACCTTCAGAAGAAGAAGGAAAACCTCGCTGCTTCTACGCTCGGAGACGACGACAAGGCGATGGGACGCGTGAGTTTGCCTGCTTTTTGGCCCGTCTTTCCGGCTGTCCTGCGTGTTGCCTCGCGTCCGAGACCGCCTCGCACCCGAATTTTTCACGATCTGTCGCTGACGCTTCTCTTCCAGCTTACGCCTGAGGATCTCATGTTCTTGTTCTCGCTGTCGTGAACTACCTCTCGCTTCGACCAACTTATTCGCATCTGTATCCACTCACTGGCCGGCGACCAACGGCGACCGCCGGCCGCCGTCAATTTCTGTAGCTTTCCTTCCCCTCCTCACTCTTTTCGCTCTGTGGGGGTTTGTCCATGTCACGCTTTCATCGCTTTAGGTCCACGAGGCTGTTCATTCACTCATCTTCTGCATACATGTTTTCGGTCTCGACCGCAGAGACTGCTCTAGGGGAGGCTCGAGAGAGAGGGGCGCGATCATTCACGCCGATCTGCTTGCGCCAAGAGGCGTCGTCCTCCTTCCCTCTGCGACTGCCGTGACTCGTCTGCTGGGTGCTGCTGTGCTGTCAATACGCGCGACCGTCTCGTCAGGGCTGACCGCGCAACGAGTCGAGACGCGTCGAATCGTCGAGAGGCCGACTCGGGGTCTGGATCGACGTTCCATCTTCCGGTCGCTCGTGCTCGGATCGGGCCGAATAGAGCATATCTGAGGACAGGGGACAGCAGTCGACTATGCAGAGTGAGCGCGGGCGGGCGGAAGGCCCTCGGAGGTCCGAGGAACGAGTCGCAGAGGCTCGTCTCGAGGGAGTGCCTCCTCGTCGAGTACCGAGTGAGTCTCCCACGCTCACAACCCGCGTATAGAGCCCTGAAACTTGCAGTAGTGTATCCGCGAGACTCTTGCTCCTGTGTCACGCACGAAGCAAGGCTGACCCCATGTGTTCCCATCCCTCCAGGCAACCTGTCGGCCTCTTCTAGCGCAACCGCTCAACCGCCGCCAGGAACTTTTCTCACTCGCTTCCTCGGAAACCTGCGCGCCTCGAACGGCACGGGAAACTCGCAGCGACCGCCGCTTCCCCGGAGTCTGTCGAGTCCGGTCCCGTTCAGACACTCCGGCCTGTCGTCGGAAGGCGACCCACCTTCAGCTCCGCCAGAGCGGGTCGCTAGTCCTGCATCGAGCTCGACGCACACTTCCGCATCGACTCTGACTCCGAACGGCGCCGGTACACCTGGTGGATCGCTCGCGCGCCGATTCAAGTTCCGTCGGAGTCGCTCGTCATTACTCGAAGAAGACAGTCCCGAATCGACGTCGCCCAAGTCGCCGACAACACCGCTGCCGGCCACCACAGCGGCGGCATCGGCAATGGCAACGACGCCACAAGGCGTGCAGCTGTCTCCCGGTTCTCCGGCCACGCTTCGGGGAAAGGAGCAGAACCCGATCGATACCATGTTCGATTCCGAGTCTGGCGGCGCGCTGCCCAGCCGGCCGCCCGTCGTCGGGCGTAAGAGCAGTACCAAAAGCCAGCAGACTATCATGGCACACGATCATGCCTACACATCCGGCTATGCTCCCGGCACGCCGCTCGAGCGCATCGACGAGCCCGGACGGCCGTTACGACCTCATGTCGATCAATCTCTCGAACTCATCAGTACTCTCCTGCCGCCGGCACTCCTCCTCCTCTCGCAACTCGGCCCGACTCATCTCTTCTCCCCTCCCTTGAAATTGCCGGCGCTGTTTGGTGTCTCGCTCGAACATTTGGCCCAGCGCGAAGGCAGCATCTCGACCGCGACAGGCTCGGCCGCCCTTCTCTCGTCTGCCGCCAGCATCAGTTCGGATGCCACCGGCAGCACGACTTCTGCATCCTACTTTTCGGGCGTCCCCACCGCGACGCATGTCCAGCCGTCACACTCGCACGAACTGCACGCGCCGAACACGCTCTCGATCCCGGCCGTCTCGGCCGCTGCACTCTGGCGCCTCTTCCGCGGATTTGAATGGATCGGTGAAGTCGGGCGAGGATCGCAACTGCTACCGCCTTCTGTGCTGCCGCCGAGTCACGGAGGAGAAGGTGCCGGACCGCCGCAGGAAATCGACGATGAGCCGGAGCAGGTCTTTGACTTTCCGTCGTTGCTCCAAGGCGTGGCGGATGTTCTCGCAGCTGACGCGGCGGCTCGCGGGATCGAGCTCGTCGTCGGACAAGCTGGGTCGGGGACCGCACCGAGTCCTGCAGTCACGCCGAATGTGTCCGAAGCACCGGGTCAAGCAGGCGCGAGCGCTCGCAAGCGCAAGAACGTCGAGACGCGCGAGCTGCTCGTGCGAGCCGACGAGCGAGCGTGGAGTGTCACCCTTGTCTGGGTAAGAGAACTTTTTCTCACTTTCTGCCTCGATCAGGAAGGCAAGAATGCCGCGAAAACTGACTTCGGAATACCTCCTGCAGATTCTGCATCACATTCTTGCGGGAGCAGCCCCGGGGTCGACCGTGGAGATGCGATTCCTGGCGACTGCGGCCACTCCGCCGACCTCGCCCGCCCAGTCACGGCCATCCACTCCCGCCGAGGCCGATCTGCACGGCGACCTCGACATGTTGCAGTCTCGACCTCAGTTGTGGTGGAACTTGTCGCTGGACATTGTCGTCTCGTCCCCAGTCGTCCCCGACTCTCCCGGCTCTATTGACGAGTCGATGTCTGCTCCGCCGCCTCTTCCTTCGCCTCCTTTCGACACTCCGTTCGCCCGCTCCTTGTTCTCCTTGATCCAGCTCGCCATGGCCGACACGGTGCAGCCAGACGCTGCCACGCGCTCGTGGTCGCTCGAGGCCATGTTGCCTGCCGCCCGACCGAAACCGCCCGCCGAGCCGGAAGACCCGAGCACGTTGCTCGGTCGTCGGAAGATCCGCCTCGAACCGACCGCAGGCCAAGAACCGTCGATCAACGACCTCAAGCGATTTGCCGACTCTTCCTTGAAAGGCCTCAAGGTGGCGCTGCATGCTGGCGAGACGAGCGCATTCGCCAAACACCTTACGCTGTACCTCGCCGGCTGGGGAATGGACGTGCAGCACGTTCCGATCGAGTCGGACGCTGGTTCGGGCGGCAGCCGCTCGTCAGAAGCGTCTCAGTCGAGGTCGGGGTCGATCCCGCCGCCTGCAACTCGCTTCGATTCGGGCTTCGAGACGGCGACGACCTCGCCGAGTACGTCTTCCGACGGCAAAAGCTCTGAATTCGGTATCGGTGTCGAAGGAGGATCGAACCTCGTCATCATCGACGATGACGTCGCCACTCTGCGTCGACTTCTCGCTTCCTTGCGGGCGCCGCCGCTCCACTATGCGCCGACACTCCTCGCCAAACGCCCACAGCTCTCTTCTCGACGGGCGCGTTCCACACCGCATGTCCGTCAGGCGCCGGCGCCTCAGCCCACGCAGCTTCAGGCGTCGCAATGGGTCATCGTCCATTTCGCCAGCTTGATCGACTACAAAGAGATCAAAGAGATTGTGCAAGACGCGCTCGCGATGAGCCGCCAGCCGAACTTGCCCGAGGTCCTCGTCGTCCCGAAGCCTGCAGGACCGCGGCGGATCATGACCGCGATCTGGTCCGCTCTCAAGCGGCCGTCCGTCGATCCGACTCTACCGCCGATCGCCACGTCTCCCTCTTCGCCTGGAGTCAAGTACTGGACTCCGCGCCTCTCCCCGTCGCTGAACAAGGATCGCGAATTCGACTTTTCCGGTGCCGAGGACGGCTCGTCGCAGAAGGGTCACGCTTCTGGCTCTCCCGGGTCCACGAAGGCGAGAACGCCGCCGACAACGTATGGGCATCACACCGGTGGGGCACTTCCGCCTTCTCCGCTCGGCAAGATTTCGGATACCGCCGAATCGTACTTCTCTTCGGTTACCGAAGAGCTGAAGGAGAGTACGCCGAGCGAAGGCATGGTCGTCCAGAGCCCGGACGGTCGCTCGGGTATCTTCTTCCAGCCGCAGCCCAGGTCTCGCGGATCGTCGTTCCGGGAACGCATGCGCTGGGTCGGTGGTCTCGAGCGGACCCCGTCACTCGTTGCTCAGCAGCACATTCCCGAAGAGACGCCCGCCGACCTGTGGAACTCTTCGGACCCTCCAACATCCGTCACCGTTGCAGCTCCGCACGAGATCGGCCTGGGTTCGCAGCCGCACAGTCGGCGGCAATCAAGCGGCAGCTCGAGCATCCACGCGTCGTCGCCGATGATGGAGGCAGTTTCGGCACCTGCATCCGGTCCGCCAGGAACTCCCGCCCTCGCTCTCGACACTTTCATCAGCGCGGCAAAGTCCAGAACTCTCGGCGAGGACGCGGTCGACGTTACGAGTGCCGGTCCTGGCGAGCCACTGTCGCGCACGAGCTCGCTTCGTAGCCCGCCGCCGTCGCGCCGCAGCTTGAGCGGGTCGAGTGCCGGTGGAGGAACTGTGCCGACGTCGCAGAGAGGGACGGGGGGCAGTCAGACACTAGCAGTGCCATCGCGTCAGAACTCGGGCGGAGGAGCGACTTCGCCTTTGGCTGCTCCGGCCTCGACCGGTCCGAGCTCTGCCGCAGCCGAAGGCGCTGCTGCTGCCCAGGCACTCGCCAAGTCGCCACCTCCGGGTGCTGGAGGGCCGCGGACTCGCACGAAGTCGTCATCTGTGTCCAACATGCCGCGCCAGAGGAGGAGGTCGAGCCGGCGCGGAACTTTACCAGCTGTGCCGCCGATCAGCGTGCTCATCGTCGAAGGTCAGTGGACTCTAGTTTCCCTCGTACGTGCAGCTGGAATACTCACTCTGTGACCCATCGTGCAGATAACCCGATCAATCAAACGATCCTCTCGGTTTTCATGAAGAAGAAGGGCATTACCTACAAGGTTGCGAAAGACGGTCAGCAGGCGGTCGATATGTGGAAGAAGGGCAACTTCCATCTCGTGCTCGTACGTCGTGTGGCGTAGGCTTTCTTTCCACTCTTCCGACGAGGAATCTGACCATGACTCCGCCGATCCGCAGATGGATATCCAGCTTCCCGTCAAGAGCGGCATCGAGGCTACGAGGGAGATTCGCGAGATGGAGCGCGCCAACAACGTCAGCATGCTCGTCACGACACCGACGTCGGACATTGGCTCGCCGTCCTCGAGCACAAGCAGCAATCCGCTGAGCACACCCAACTCGCCGCTGTTGAACATGCCGGTCATCATCGTCGCCCTCACTGCCTCCTCCCTCCAAGCGGACCGAGTCGCTGCGCTGGCAGCCGGCTGCAACGATTTCCTGACCAAGCCGGTCTCGCTGCCGTGGCTCGAGTCGAAGCTCGTGGAATGGGGATCGATGGCTTACCTGAGTGGGTTCGGCCGGCGCTCGGATACGCCCTCCGAAGCGACCAGCGTGAGCAGCGCGCCGAGCAGTCGTACCGGCACGCCAGTGCGTCCTCGTTCGCGTTCGCGAACACCGTCGAAGTACTCGCAAGGGTTTGCGACCCGCGCAGACGTGGTCTCGCAGCATCTGCACATCGAGCGACCGGTTTCGAGGGCGTCGTCGCCTTCCGGTTTACGCTCTCCGGAGACTGCTCTCTCGCCGTTACCGGACTTGTCTCCTCCGACCAGCGGCGCCTCCCCCGACGGGTCTGCTCCGACAAATGGCCAGCCGACTCTGCGCGTCACGTCGCCCACGCCACACCAGACACCGCATCCAGTTCCAGCGGTTCCGGAGGCCGTGACTACGCCGGCCGCCGCGGCCGACGGTGATGCTCAAGAAACGCTGGACGGCGTCGGCGAGGTGCTCGAGACCCTCGTGAACGAGAAGTCGACTAGCCCCACTTCGGCGCCGTTGACAGCTGCACCCACGACCAGCGACAAACCTGCCCCCATCGACGATGCCGCCGCCGAGGAGGACAACCGCCTTATGAACGCGGAGCTGGAGCGAAACGAGATCGCAAATCTCTCACGGGAAGGCTCAGATTCCCCTTCCTAACCTAGACGCGGCTGAACCTTTCCCAGCCTCTTTGTCCCTGTACTGCTTTTCTGTTTCTTGTTGTTGAGCTTTCCACTTTCCTGGGCGGACAAATATACACGCATGTGCCGGTCATTTTTTGGGAATCGCTGTAATCTAGGATACAATCGCTACACTTCCGAGACGTGCCAGGATTGCATCGGTACCGCCGCTGACGAGACGCATTCGCTGTTCCGGCTGCAGATGGGCATCTGCGAGATGGAACTTCCGGTCGAAGGTCGATCCCAAGTATTTCTCGCCAGTCTCCTCGTCCGCGAGAAAGACGTGAGTTGGCGAAAGTGCCACAGGTGGGGCATTTCTCAGAGGAGTACGGACGACCAGATCGTCGCGCCATGCGATTGAATTGTCGTTGACCGACCACGACGATGGAACGCGAGTGCTTGGTTGAGTACCGGTCGGAACAACGCAGACCGCCCCCACTCGGCAAGTGGTGCGTGCATCGAAATGGAGCCCGAGGTGGAGTATGCTATCGGATTGAGCGAGACGGCATCGCGTCCTCGAGAGACGCCACCCATTGGCGAGCTCGTGCACCGCTTCGACGTCCTCCTGGGCTTGCTGAACGCCTTTGCCGTCGAATGAACAGGCGAGGAGAGTTGAGAGTCTCGCTTGACGGTGTCGCGAGCTTGTGTACCAGTAATATGTCAAGATTAAACGCTGTCCGAGTGGGCGGGAACGAGAGGTCGAAGAGCCCGAGGCTAGCTTCGGCAGTCGGTTCGGACACCGCCGCCGCGTGCGGATCGACAACAAGGCACCGCTCGCCCTCCCACGCGTCGCGTTCGTCGAATGCAACTGCCCGGCCGGTTTCGAAGAAGGGTTGCGCGGCGAGGAAGTTGACGTCCGTCCAGCCGGAACGATCGCTCGCCTCGAGGGTGTGATCGATGACTTTCCGTCCAGCGACGAAGAGGTCGTGTCCGGAGCCGGCAGAAAAATTGGTATAGAAATGAAAATCTGGGCAAGGGACCGGTCGAGGTTGTGGGCAGAAGGATAGGCTGTTCTGCCGAGACGTCGCAATCTCCGATCCCGGAAGTGGCGGAAGAGGATCGTTGTAGTCAAAGTCGGCGGGGACCGGTGCTCGGAAGCGAAGAGGGATTGGGCTCGCTGACGGTGCCGTCAAGGCAGCAAGCTGCCGAGCCCGCTGGGCACCGCGCTGCTCCCGACGCTCGCGAGTCTGGCGCGCGGCTTCGACGACTACCCAAGGCGTAGGTGGTCCGCCTCCCCAGAAGTATCGATCGTCGGCGCGCCACCGTGCGTGTGCATCAGGGGAAGTGAGAGAGTGCTGCAGCGATTCTGCCTCGACGGTCCAACCGGGCGCGAAGAGGGCAGTCGAGAACTCGGGCGAGCCGGCGGGCGTCGCTTCTCGGACGGCGTACATCGCTCGCCACGTTTCAAACCCGCCGCCCGCGTAGGTGCCTCGGCCGAAGACGTCGATGCCGAAGTAGATGTCCGGTTCGCGCCCGGGCGCGAACTTTTGGAGGAATTCGGATGTCGTCTGAAGGTGTTCCTCGCGCCACCAATAGTTGCAGAAGATACCGTCGCACGCTTGGAAGAAGGGCCAGTTGAGGTCGTTGACGGAGTTCTGCCATCGGAGCTGGCCTGGTGACGGTGGCGTCAGTCGGGTTCGGGTTCAACGACCTTCCGGGCACGCAGACCGTACCTTCGATAGTCACGGCGTCGTACCTGACGGACATGCATCAGTATACACTTTCTGTCCTTTCATCCGAGGTCATGAGCTTACCACAGAACTTGGGCGTGCGGAATCGCTCTTTTCAGAGCAGCGGAAAAGTAGGCAAGCCACGATACAAGCGCAGCAGCATGCTCGCGTGCGCTGTCTTGCGCGTGTCCAATACCCAAATCGACCTCGACGTTGACCAGCCAGCCGTCAAAATTGCGCTGACGAGTCAGTTCGACGAGAATGTCGGCATAACGGGTGTTGACGGTTCGGAAGCCATCGCTCCCGTCCATGGCGACGAGCTCGACGATGTCGGCTTTCCCGGCGTCCCATTCAAAGATCAAGGTACCGAGGATGGCCGTTCCGGCAGCGTGCGCGACCCTGATAGAGCTCTTGGGCGGGCACGTCACCCGGTGATGTGAGAAACTGCCAGTGGTCATGCAACAGTCAGTTCTCCTCCGCGATAGTCAGGTCGACCACGTCCCTTTCGTCTGACTCACTAGACAAACGTATCTATCGAGCGGAAATGTTCGAATGTATACTCGCGTTCTTTGCCGTCGAGTTCACGATAGCCTCCCTGCAAAGCGTTCCACAGCGTCGGTGAACTCCAGTGAAGCTTCGGACGATGCATGACAACAAGTGAACGCACCTTGTAATCATGGCAGACGAGCACTTTGCCTCTCTGAGAGTCGTCGCTGGGCAGTAGAGCTGTTGGAAGCGGTGGAGGTGGGGGAGCAAATTCGTCGAAAGCAGGTCGCGGAGTCTGTGCCCAGCGGGCCAGATCAGCTAGAGAATCAAAGTAATCTTCACAGCCGGTACTCGTAGGCACCGGGCCGAGCTGTCGAGCTCGCGGCATGAGGGGGAGAGAGAAGAGGTTGGTGCGATCCTTTGAAAGTCTACTTGACGGGAATCCCGAGCGAGCTATGCGCGTCTTATTCGTTCAGCTTGAGCCATCCGTCGTGAAGGACGAGCCTCGCTGACCAAAGGGGGGGGTTCGATAGATTGCAATTGGTTGCGAGATTCTCAGGTGTACAAAAAGGTTGTCTAGATTCTCCACTCGTACAGCGTCGACCTCCTACTGCTCCTGCTGGTCAACGATGTCCTTGACCATCTTGTCCTGCATCTTTTTCGGCGGGAGCGCCATCGAAGGCGGCAGGTTGAGCTCGGGAAGGAGCGAAGCGGCGGCCTTTCGCGAGTTTTGGATGAGGACGGCGCTGCGGGAACGGGGCGATTGACGCCGAGTCAGCTCGGATCAAGATGGGGCTTACAAGTCATCAGGGCTGAAGACGTACTCCATGATGACGAGAGCGGCCATGGCTTCAACGATCGGGACAGCCCTGCAAAACAAGAACGCATTCTCAGTTCCGTCATTTCACCTGGGCAAAGTAAAGCTGGTGCGCCTTACCGCGGAACGACACACGGGTCGTGACGACCTCGGGTGGCGAGGACGCCGCTCTTGCCGGCGTACGTTGCGGTCGTCTGCTCCTGAGAGATAGTGGCAGGCGACTTGAAGGCGATCCTGAAGATGACTCAAGTTCAGCACAGGTATAGTCACGCGAAAAGAGGGAGGAGGGACGTACTTGAAGTAGATGTCTTCGCCGTTGGTGATTCCTCCCTGGATACCACCACTCCGGTTCGTCTTGGTGCCCAACCGCCCGTCCGGCTTCTGCATGAACGCGTCGTTGTGCAACGAGCCGGGGACTTCGCAACCCTTGAAGCCCGAACCGATCTCGAAACCTTTCGTGGCCGGGATCGAGAGCATGGCGTGCGCGAGCTTGGCCTCGAGCTTGTCAAAGACGGGCTCGCCGAGTCCGACGGGAGAGTGACGGATCACGCAGGTGACGGTGCCGCCGATCGAGTCGTTGTTGGCCTTTGCCTCGTGAATGCGCTATGGTGTGTTCGGCCAGGCGGATCAGCAACCGTTCCAAGTTGACCGGGAGAGAACAAGAGGTCTCACTTCTTCCATCAGCTCGGCCGTCTCCTGGTGCGGGCATCGCACCGTGTTCTCGTCGACCTTTTCCCGCGTCAGGCCGTGCATGAGTTGGAGGTACTCCTCGCTGAGGAGGTCGTCGTCGCCCGCCGAATCGGGGATGTGGATCTTGCCGACCGACGAAACGAACGCGACAATCTCGACACCGTAAGCCATCTTGAGGTAGCGTTCGGCGATCGTGCCAGCAGCAACGCGGCCTGAATACCGTGGCGACAATCCGAGTCAGTCATGTGTCTGATGCGGTGGATACTTGTCGCCCCGAAGCGTAGGGACTGGTAGGACGAGGCGCACCGATCGTCTCTCGGGCCGAACTGCGACCACCTCCACTGCTCGCCTTGATCCCGTACTTGAGCAAGTACGTCCAGTCTGCGTGACTCGGGCGCGGGTAGTCGTCGGTCTCGGTGTAGTCGTGCGGTCGGTGGTCCTTGTTGCGGACCATGAGGCCGATCGGGGTTCCGAGAGTGTAGCCGGCTTCGACACCAGACTGGAGCTGGACAGCGTCTTGCTCGTTACGCTGTGGGTGCCGTAACCGCGTCAGTAGACTGGGCGTCGCCCTTTGATGGAAGCGTTTGCGAGGAACTTGCCGGAGTTGTGAGGACGCTCTGGCCCGGACGGCGACGAGTCATCTGCGGCTGAATGTCCTCGTCCGACAGTGGCATGCCCTGTAGAGTAGGCACGCGCCGAGAGTCAGCCCGATTCGCCGTAGACTCGCTCAAGGCGACATCACCGAGAAGCATCGACTGCGAGAGCAGACTCACGGGAGGGCAGCCATCGATGATGGCGCCTACCGAGGCGCAGTGCGACTCGCCGTAGGTCGTGACACGGAACAGGGTGCCAAAGGTGCTCATCGTGGTGTCTGCGAGAACTTGGCTTCGGTTAGCACCCTCGCGAACTGTCTGCCGGCAACAGTGCGAAGCCCTCGCAAGCGCTCCGAGGCGCCGCTCGGTGGCCGTGTACGACCAGATGTGCAAGACTGACAGGTGCTCGGTGCGATCTAGACGGTCAAGCGAGGTCAGCGGAGTTTGGCGGCGGAAACCGAGCGATGAAGAGAAATGTCGACGAGGCTCACAGACAAGAGCGAACACGGCGCTGGACGGTGCGAGTCGGGCGCAAAAAGTTCTCTAGCGTGGCTGACAACTCACTCGATCGGTCACCGAGTCTGTACAGCGAGTGTGAGAGGTCGTGAGAGTCAACCTGCTTGCGCTCATCGACATCTTCAGCGGCCAACTTCGCTGTCATCGCTCATGCCTTGCTCTACTCATTTCGGTACGTTGAGCAGTCTCGGATGCCTCGGAAATATCCTCACAGGCCACACACGAGCCGTCAGCGTCTACCGACAGGCCTTTCGAATGGCTCCGAACGGGGCTCCGATCTCCCGCCGGCGGCCGCCCCTGTGGGCCCAAGATGCTATCCAAGTCCACAGAGACAAGCTGCAGCTGGGAGGCCCTCGAGGAAGCCCTGATGCCGACCGGCGACAATGCTGTTCATGTGGAACGGCCCGACGAATCCGGCTCCTTGCGATCTGCTCCTGATTATCTTGCTCGCCCGAAGGCCGCGCCGATCTCGTCGGGCGCAGCGGTTAAGCTTTCGCGATCGAAGCTGGCTCCATATCGCTCCCGTGGCTCCGACGACCAGATCCCTGAGCTGCTCTGCGTCACTCGTAAAAAGGTTGGCGAAGCCCGGCGGCCGGCCTTCGGTACAGCAAACAGTCATGCTGCAAGCTGGGCTCTCACCTCCCAAAAACCTCCTCCTCCCGATCGCTTGACATGTCTCTTGCTTCTTACTCCTCGCTCTGAAGATTCCGCTCAACCATGTCAGCGTGAGTGCACGCCTTACTCTCCGAAGCCGTGTACCGTTGGAGATCTCACGGTTTGCCCGCACATGCATAGAACGACTGCTGCCCCGTCAGCCTCGCCGACTTCAAACATGAAGAGCTCTCACGAGTTGGACTTCAACATTGTATGCTCTAAAACATTCACTCGAGCTCGCACGACACTCCTGACGCAACCGATCTGCAGTACGGATACGACCCGAGTCTCGTCGCCGGCATTGTTTTCCTCGTCTGCTTTGGACTCGCGACCCTCATCCAGGCCGGGCGAGTCTACCGCTCTCGCATCTGGTGGCTTGTTGTTCTCGTCCTCGGCGGCGTGACCGAGATCCTCGGCTGGGTCGGGCGGACCTGGTCAGCACGAAACGTCTACTCCCTCGATGCCTTTTTGATGCAGCAATGCTGGTGGGTCCCGCCCGACTTTGTGTGCACAGTTCTCCATGTCCTGACCCGCTGTCTCTTCCGACCGACTTCACCAGCCTGGTGTTGGCCCCCTGCTTCTTCTCCGCCACCGTCTACTTCCTGCTCGGGCTCATCATCCGCTCAGTCGGCCGGCGTTACTCGCTCCTGCCGAGTCGAGCCTACCTCTGGATCTTTTGCCTCGCCGACCTGGTCGCCATCGTTGTTCAAGCCGTCGGCGGCGCCATGAGCGCAATCGCGCTCTCGGACGACAAGAGCAGCACGCCCGGGTCGCGGATCATGCTCGGCGGGATCGTCCTCCAACTCGTGTGCATGGTCGTTTTCTCGGCGCTCGCCGCCGTCGTCTGGATGCGGATGCGCAAAGACAGGTCGTACCGAGCCACGCCGCGTCCGCAGGCGGGGAAGCTCACTTCGCTCGGATGGGGGATTGCGATCGCCACCCTCACCATCATCATCCGCGGCGGCTATCGCTCCGCAGAGCTCGCCGAGGGCTGGGGAGGTTACCTGCTCCGTGAGGCCTCATTCCGCTTTCGGAGTTGCGCACGAAAGCTGAGGCTAACGACAAAGACGGTTTTATCAGAACACGAAGCCTACTTCTGCGTCCTCGACTCGGCCTTGATGGTCATCTGCCAGGGCGTCTTCTGTTTTGTCTGGCCCAACCGCGAGAGCTGGGGTACAGGCGCCGTCGAGATTGCCGAGACGTCACCCACGTCTTCGCGTACCGTCCTCGGGATATGGACCAGCAAGTCACAAGATCTGGACCGAAGCGATGAACGACCGACGGGCGTCTCCGTCGAAACGCCGAGCGATGAAGACGCGCTTAAGAGGGCCGCTGTCTTGCCTTGATCGCGCCGCCGCGGGAGAGTCAGCGAACGAGCGGAAAGGCCCGTCAGGAAACTGTAAAACTAGGTGCGATGAATGCAAATGCGTGGGAGTGGATGCTACATGGGTTACTGCGTTGTCCCTCTCAGTCGTGGCGAGTCAGGCTAAGTTTGACCTGCGCACGTTCCTGCTGCCTCTTCCGCTTCTTCTCCTCGTCATCCTCCCGATGGGGACTCTTGATCGCGTCGGCGACGAGCGCCAGCCACGGCTCGAGACGCGGCTCGATTGGAGCGGCTGGGTCCTTCATCTTGCGATTGAAGATTTCGCGCCATTTCTCGCGCAGGAAGCGGATCGCGAGTGCCGACTTGGGATCCTCGAGGCGAGTGCGGATTTTCCGGTCGATCGAGATTGACTGCGCCGGAAGCTGCCGCGTGCAGGAATGCCCCGTCAGCATTCGAGGGCAAGTTTCGATTCGAACGCGGTAGGAAAACGCACCTGGAAGTCGGCGTTCCCGCAGAGCAGGTGGACCGAGAGTTCATCGACGGCACCACTGTCCCAGATGTACAGCTTCTTCGTGTGCATCGCTTGGAAGAATGCGGCAAAGCGCGTCCCTTGACCAAAATCGACGCGTCGGCCAGGAGCAAAGTTGACGCTCGAAGGGTGGATTGCCGCTGGTGCCGAATTGGCCAGAGTCCGCAGCGACCCGTTTTGAGGATCGATAACGAGGAGTTTGGGATACATGGAGGCGGCGAGACAGGCCATGACGGTGCGCGGGTCGCGCGAGGCCTTGTCGAGGTCGGCCGGTGCGCGCACGAATTTCGTCCGCGACTTGCCGTAACGTGTCGAGACGAGCTCTCGGCGCTCGGCGTTCGTGATGTTGATGAATCCAGCGTCAACTAGGAAGGAGAAGAACTGCTGCCGCAAATCCTCGATTTGCTGGAGGTTCTGCAGCGAGAGGAAGCTCTTCTGCAAGCCGGAATACCGTCCATCAGCGCACGACATTGGAGAGTGCACAGTCGGAGCGACGTACCCGGCAAAACTCCCTCTCGTAGTTGTTACTGCAAGCTTCGCGCCAGGAGCAGTACGCGTTGTACGTGGTCAAGAAGTCGCTGTTCTCGACCTTGAAAGTCCGCTTGACGGCGTCGGCCTCGGCTTCGCGACCGAACGGCGTGAGCCACGGCGACTTCGAGTTCAGTCCGGCCTGCAAACGGTGCCGCCATGATCAGCACGAGGTCGGTAAGCGAGAATTGAAGAGCAGGGCTTACGGCGATGGTCAGGCCTGCATCGAGGCAGCCAAAGATGCAAGAGAGGATCAAGAAGAGACCAACGTGAACGTCCATCGGCAGCTTGGCGAGATGGCGACCGAGCGGGGTAATCTCTTCCGTCGTGGTCAGTGCCTTGACCTCGATCAGGGCGGACACGGCACGAGTGATGTTGGTGACAAGAGGCGGGTCGAGCGCCTTGAGCAGGGTTTCTTCGATACCGGTGCTGCCAATCTTCATGATCTTGATGCGGAGCGCGAGGTCTTGTAACGAGAGACGGGTCATCTCGGGCTGCGGGTGCTCTTGCATCTGAGGAGAAAAGCGACACGTCAGCGAACGCTTCGCCCTAGATCGCGACCAACGCTTGCTCACATAGTTGTCGTGGCGGTGCCGGGTGAAGAGATGGAACGCAATGCCTTCGCGGACACGTCCAGCACGTCCGCGTCGCTGCGCAGCGTTCGACTGCGCGATGAAGGTCTCCACGAGTCGACTGATCTGCCGTTTCTCGTCGAAGCGCATCTCGCGATGCTTGCCGGTGTCGATGACAGCGGTAATATCGGGGATCGTCACACCGGTTTCCGCAATGTTTGTCGAGATGACGATCTTGCGCACGCCGGGTCGAGGCACGTTGAAGACGAGGCTCTGATTCTCGTTCGAGATGGTCGAGTGCAGCGGCAGGATGACGAACTGACTCGTCCCGAAGGTGTGATGAGCCTCCAAGGTGTCCGTGAGTCGTCGGATCGACTCGAGGGACGGCATGAAGATGAGGATGGCGCCAGAGTATTGGACGAGGTCGGGCTTGTGGAAGCAAAGGTTCTCGAGGAGCATGACGATCAACTCGTAGTTGATAGCGTGATGATCCATGCAGTCGAGGGTCGTACGGCTCTGCTTCGAGATCGGCAGTTGTGTGATGTCTGCCGAGCTCGACGGCGATTCGTCATCATCGTCGTCGTCGTCCAGCGGAACGTCGTCGACGAGGCGCCGCGATCTGCCGCCGTACGCTCGCTTGTTTCGCGCGACATACGGCGAGTCGGTGTGAGGATCGAGACGGTAGCGAGTGAGCTCGACTACGTCTTCGAGGAAGTAGGGCGTGACGGGGAAAGTTCGGCCCGGCACGCGGACAACGGGGCAACCGCCCATGTAGTTGGCGATCTTCTCCGCGCTACCGGATTGGTGGTAAGTCAGCGCTGAGGCAAGCAGGAACGCGGAGCAAGAACATGCTTACTCGACGGTAGCCGACATCAGAATCACCCTGCAATGCGGCCCGTGTCTCAGCAATTTACTCGCTTTGCCCATGGACCTGCACTCACTTGAGATCCTTGCGGACTTCCAAGATCTCGCGCAAGATGATTAGCAAGAAATCAGAGTCGATCGATCGCTCGTGGACTTCGTCAATGATGATGTGCGTGATGTCGGCGAGCGACTCGCGCCCTTCGAGCATGCGAAGCACGATACCCTGTTCGAATGCCACGTGAGTACCGCATACTGGCGAGGCGGCGAGAAGAGATGAACTTACAGTCGTCGCGTAGACGATCCGCGTCGAGGCAGACACCGCCGAGTCGAGCCGGATCGAGTAGCCGACGTAAGAGTTGCGAGTTCCGCACGCATTGGCTGGTTCGCCGAGCTCCTGCGAGACACGCTGTGCGAGCGAGATGGCCGAGATTCGACGCGGCTCGGTGCAGTAGATCTTGACATCGCGACCCATGCGCATCTCGTGCTCGAGGATAAAGGACGGGACTTGAGTCGACTTTCCGCTGCGAATCACCTTTCGGGATTAGTGAGGTGTCCCGTCCCACCTAGGCTCTTGATGAAAGGACGCACCAGCCGGTCTCTCCGCACAGGACAACACACTGCGAGTTCTCGATAGTGTCCATGATGGTCGAACGGTAAGAAGCGATGGGGAGATTCGCTCGTTGACGCTTCAGAAGCAAGCCACGTCAGCGCCATCGGACACGTGCAATCGGCAAATCGGGAAAGCTTACTAGCATCTCCTGGTAGGTCGGCCAGGTTTGGCGCTGGTAGATATCTTGCTGGATTCGCTCGGCGAGTTCCGGCGTAATCTCCTTGCGAGGCTTGACGGTGCTGACTTCAGTCGCAGTTTTCTCGCCTCGAGTCGTGCGAGGATCCTGTAAGCGAGAAGGTCAGCAAGCTGCAGGCTTGCCTCCGGACCTCCGGCCTGAAGCGGGAGGCGGCTTCTTACCCGACTCGGCGGTTCCTGACATCTCGGTTCCGCGAGGGATTTGTACAACTTGAGCCGCTCGCGGTACCGCTCCTCCTCCTGGGCCGTCCTCTCGGCGACAAAGTCGTCCCACAAGTCGCGAAAGACGGTCGGCAACGCCTTGTTCAACGCCATGCCGTTCCCCTGCGGGCTCGTCGCGATCGCAAACAGGGCGACAGTCGCGATGTAGTCGTACGCCTGCTTCTGGTCCCAGCACGCGATGTCCTGCATGTCAAAGTACTGCACGCGGCCGGGCGCGCCCGATTCGTCGGGCGACCAGCGGATCGTGACCGACGCGCGGACGGCGCGACTCCGACTGATCACCGCAAAGGTGACCTTGGCGTGCTTGTCGAGCTTGCGGACCGTGTCCTGCAGGCTGATCCGCGGCGTCCGACCCGAGAAATGCTTCGGCAACGCCATGTTCCGGACCGGGATGCTCGTGCCCTCGTCGTTGGTCTCCTCGGTCGGCATCTCGTCAAGCATGGTGCCAAAGAACCCTTCATCGTCCTTGTCCTCGACGGTACCGTTCGCCGACCGTCCGGGAGACGCAGGCGCCGAGGAGGAACCGTTTGCTGCGGTGGCGGCCGATGCGGACGGGGTCGCGCCTTCCGAAACGGGTACACTCGGGGCAGCACTCGCCCCATTCGCTCTTGACGAGGCGTCGGATGGTGGTGAAGGCCCGAGAGAACTCGCAGCAGCCGCGAACGGACTCTCCAAGGTGGTGCCGTTGAGCCTCGCGGCCAGTTGCGCGGCATCGAGTTTCGTCCGCTCGGCGCGATAGACTTTCTCTGCAGAACCGCGGAGGTGAAAGAAGAGTTAATGAGCAGTCTGCACATGCCTGGAAAGGGACGACGAAGCAAAACGCACCGGCATCGACTTTGCGGAAGGTATAGTCGCTCTCGACCGTCTGAATCTTGTCCTTGAGCACGTCGACTTGAGCCTCCATCCACCGTTCTTGCTCGCTCGAGACGGGTTCCGTTCCCTTGCGGTCTCCCTTGCCCTTGGTCGCCCGTTTCTGCGCCGCCTGGGCGCGCTGGATCTCGCTCAGTTGGACTTTGAGCTTGGCGTACTTGACGTTCGCGTCCGGCATGGCGGTCGTCTCTCCTCCCTCTTCTGCCGATCCCTCCTCCCCTTCTTCTTCTTCTCCTCCTCCGATTTTGCCATTCTCGTCCGATGAGTTGAGCGCCTTTTCGACCTCTTCGCCGTAAGCGAGGATGCGTGCGCGCAATGCGGCTTCCTGCTCGGCTGTAGTAGTGGTGGTGGTGCTCGTACCGACCGTCGGCGTTGTGGTCGATGAAGGCGTCCGGCTCAGCTTGGAAGGCAAGGGCGGAGACGGACCCTTGGCGACGCTCGGCGACGGCGCTCCCGAACTGTTGATCTTGCCGTTCGAGGAGCGAGAATCGCGTCGTCCACTAGTCGGAGGAGGCGCCGTATCGACGACTGGCTCGGGAAGGGGTCCTTCCCTTCGCAGCTCGTCGGCGTCGGCGTGGAGGTACAACTGCGAGAGGTCATCCGCGAAATCAGCTCACAAGGCAGCATTCCGGGGCAAGCGATGTATGACCAAACGTAACGTACCCAGTCGAGGCAATCCTCAATCTCGAGCGTCTTGACCTTGCGGATACATTCTTCGATGCGCTCCGACCGGAACCCGAGCTGCTCGAGGATCCCGAACAGGGTGGCGACTTTGGCGACGACCTTGTCTTGCGGTTCGTACACCGGCTGGGGAGTCTCGTCGACGGTCTCGCTCATGGCCAGTTCGAGCACGCGGCGTTGCTGCAGAGGAGGGGCGACTTGCCAAGTCAACACTGGGATTTTCCCGGCGAGACCACAGTTTCCGACCAACAACTCACCACGTCGCGTTCGTGCCAAGCGAAAGAGGGAAGAGTCTTGGACATGCGGCGCTCGTACTCATAAACCTGTCGACGGTGATAAAAGCCCTCGGGTCAGCCAAAGGCCCACGCTGCCTTTCCCCCAGAGACCGATGAAGTCCCGAGCAAAGACGGAAGAGGCGGCACCTTGACGACCCGCGAGATCTCCTTGTCACAACCGGGTTTGATCCGTTCCGCGAGCTCTTGCAGTTCTTTGCGTTCGAGGGCTTCCGGGCTGTCGTCCCAGTCGCCACTCTTGCCGTCGGCCGCCGCACCGGTAGCCGCCGCGCCCGTCCCGTTCGGACCGTCCGCCGCCGCCTTGTTGCCCGCGCCGTCAGCGCCGCCCGCTCCGGTCGAACCGTCTGCGCCTCCTGAAGCAGGGGCCGAATCATTTTCGCCGCCGCCGCCATCGACTGCGGGCTCGTCCGCGACGGGGTCGACTCGTTTCGGGACCGAGACGGTGGCGAACCCGCGCGCGCTGCCGAGGTTCTTCTTCTTCTTGGCGGCCGATGACTTTTTGGGCGGCATCTCGTTGACGGTGTGTGCGGTTCGTCTTTCCGTGAGGGTCCGAGAGAGCCTGCTGCCTTTCCTCCGCCGGTCGGTAGTTCGTTTCCCTTGGCTGGTTGTGCCCCTGATTCCGTCCGCTATACGTTGTTCCTCGCTGGGGTTTTCCTGCGCTGGTGGTCGGCTGTACCTGCCTTGCTGAAGACGAGGTCCGCTCCCTCTGCTCGACCGCCCGAGTTCTCAAGACTGCCGCCGTCGACGCCTGCCTTTTTGCTGCCCAGGCACTCTGACAGAGACGGTCTGCGGTGCGTTTCGTTCGAGCTCGAGGTGTCGGAGAGCCGAGTGATGAGGCGGTGCGCGTTCAGAAAGAAAAGAGAGTCGACCGAGTTTCGGCGTCAGTGGTGGACTGAGAGAGAGCAGCGAGAGTCTCTTGCTCTCTACTAGCTAGACCCAAATCGCCTGGCCCTGCAGCTGGTGCGTGCTTATGTATGTGGCGGGCAGGAGACAGAGTCCTCGAGTTGGTCCAGAGCGAGACTCCTCTTGCGTCTCTACGCACTTCTAGTTGCCGTTGAAGCGAGCAGTGCTTATACAGCCTAGGCAACCCCTTTGGACCCCTTCAAGAACCGAGCGAACCCGCGTGCCAGCGCATCCTGCGGACCGGTCTCTCCCCACCTCCGAGTCGACCCAGCTGCTCACCCCGCTCCGAGCCAGACATTGCGACGACGGGATGCCTCCGAAACGCACCGCAGAAGAGCTCCACGCTCTCTCCCACCCTCGCTCAAAGCGCTCGTACAAAGAGACCAACTGGGTCAGTCTCACACCTCGCTCTCTCTTCCATTGCAAACCGACTGACCACAAAGGACCGACAGGCCATCAAAAAGTTTGATGCCGAGCCCTTGCTCAGGCAAGACATCCAGTGGCAGGTCCTCGACCACATCTTTGCAGACCGCTCATTCCGCTTCACCGCCCCCGTCGACTCGGCAAGTCTGCCGCTCCGGCTCGCGTTCAGATTGTTCAGAGTGGCTGACAGACCGGCGATGATGCCGCACACTTCACAGAAATCACCCCCGGCTCCTCCAATCTACGTCAACTTTGACCAGCTCTTTCTCGAAGCGATCCTCTCGAGCCTCAAGACGACCCAGAATGTCCGCAGCAAACTCATCGCCAACCCCGAGTTTGCGATGAACTATTGCAAAATCTGCCTCCTCATCAACGTCGGACGCTTCAACACCACCCTCGCCTGTGCGTCCCGCGGCGTCGCTGGTTTGCTTTGCCCACCCCGCGCCCGCTTCGGGCTGACTCCTTCCAAACACACACACACACACAGTCTATCCCAACATGCGCACGGCACTTCGGACGTATCACCCCGTCCCGTCGCTCCAGACTGAAGAGACCTCGCGGAAAGAAATGTCGGACGCGCCGCGGCTCAAGGCCATGCTCAAAGCCGCCATGCTCGACTGGGAAGTCAAACACCCGCCGACCACCCTCAAGGACGTTGCCCAGAGAGCCGTACGTTCTCCCTCTTCTGCCTGATGTTTCGCTGCTGTAGCTAGCACGCTGTGTACGGTAAGGGAAACTGACCCGTGAGGAGCGCCGTACAGGTCTCGCCTGATCTGACGCGGGGTCCGCCAACGACGGTCATCGAAGCCATCTTCCTCCTCTTCCAAGAAGCGTCGGTGAGTTGACTAAACCGGTAGACTTCCGCGCCTGAGGAACGTCGCTCAACGTATACGCTCGCCGCTGCCCGCAGTGGGTCAGCGAGAAATACTTTCCCGAAGGCTTTGACCTCTGGGACATCTTTTTCCCTTCCGAGTGAGTTTCCCCTCCCCCCCCCCTTCTCTCTCTCTCTCGAATAACCGTGACTCGTGCACGAGAGCGCTGACCCCGGCGGAACGCGACCCCTGAAAAGTATGCCCTCTCAACCTCGCGCGCGCGCGTTCCTCTCGCTCCTGCATCACGTCCTCGAGAACAAGGACTTTCTCTCCGATTTCGACACGAGCCCTTCGGACAAGCGCATGCTCGACCCTCCGATCCGACTCGACCGCGAACCGGCCCCGGACGCGCCGAGGGAGAATGTCGACCCGCCGGAAGAGTTGGCGTTTGCGAGGGAGATGAAAGAGCTGAGGGAAGGGGTGGTCAAGACTGTGCCGGCGATTCAGAAAAAGGAGGAGGAGGCGAGGGAAAAGTTGAGGAAGGAAACGGAGAGGGAACAGGCCGCCGTTGCCGGTGAGTTGGAGTCCAGACGATTCGCTTGATTCTTCTCCTACAAGCGACGAGCTCGGGCTCGCTGCGGTGCAGGGGATGTCAGGGATAAACTGGTTTTGCTCACACTCTGATTGTTCCTGACCCACTACGCTCGCAGGCGAACCGGCGCAGGCTGCAAAGCGCGTTGCCGCCGTCGGAGGAGGCCGGCCAAAGAAGCCGTCGTACGCTCGGTCGCAACACCGCGCAGAGATGGCCGGCGTCGTTCCAGGTGAGTCTCGATCTCAGTGACCTCGCTGGTGTCTCGCTGCCTGTGTCTATGTCTCTGACCGCTGTGGTCGCCGTAATTGGAATCCTGGCAGAGATCTTGCCGCCTGGGTGGGAGGAGGAAGATTGGTCGTCCAACGTCCCCAAAGGATCTGGACTTCCAGGTACGTTTGAATCCCCTGTCAACAATCTCTGCGCGTGTGCGTGCCTGGCTAAATCGGTGGCTTTTCGGGACGACTGCTTGCAGTGGTCTGGAAACAGGTCAAGCGCGACTTGTTGCGCAACCGAGATCCGGACTATGACTCGGACGAGGAAGAACCGTGGGCCTACAACACTTTACGTGAGTCCCTCGGCTTGTTCGCGCGTTTCGGATGCGCTTCCTTCGCCAGAGTCTGACTAGACTGATCCGATCCGAGCTTCTTTAAACTGACGCGATATACCCCACCCGCCGCAGTTCGCCGCGCGACTTTGACGATGGTCAACCCGGCGACGGGGATCCGCGGACCTGCCAAGGGGATGGCCGAGTTTGAAGAGTGGCAACGCCGTCGCGCGAACGGGTTCGACTCGGACGCCGCAGCTGCCGAGCTGGACGACGGGGCGGTCGCGGGGGAGGGAGCGAGTGAGATGGGGGATGATGAGTAGTCGGTGCTGTTGTTGGTTCGAGCTTGTGCCTATGCTAACTGCCCATGCGCATACACAAACCGTAAGAGCTACGTATGAGAGTGTCACGTGCCAAACGACGACTTTGCCCCACTTTCGGGTCTTCCCTTTCTCCCTCACGCCCTTGCTCACGCAGTCCTTCCACTGGGTGCATGCACTCGCCAGACGACACATTTCCGCACAACTTTCTCTCGACCTCGCCTGCCCACGGCGTGCCCGGCCACAGCTTCTTGTACGCGGGTCCGCTCCGTTCCCCTTCTCCGATCCTGCTCGAGCTGCCCGTCCCGGCCCCCAAATCGCGCGACCGGTACGCCAACTACGTGTGGAATGCGGGCGTCGTCCTCGCCGACAAGATTGCAGAGGGCGAGATTGACGTGAGAGGGAAGAGGGTGCTCGAACTGGGGTGCGGGTTGGGCTTGCCGAGTCTGCTGGCGGCGAGGATGGGAGCAGAACTCGTGCGCTTTCTGCCACACAAAGTGCGCGGACAGATGTGCTAATCGTTTGATGCAAACAGGTCGTGTTGAGCGACTATGACGATCCGGTCGCACTGGAAGACACTCGCCACGCAGTCAACGAAGCTTTGGCCTCGCCACTACGTGACCGCTGTACCGTCATTGGCCATACTTGGGGCGAGTCGATCTCGCCACTCTTGCAGTGAGTCTCTTTCTCGCGCGCAAATGGGCATCAATGTCCGATGAGCATGCTGACGCGCGAGTGGTTGATCCGTGCGCCTTTCTCGCGCGCCAATCAAAGACGCTCTCCCTCCGGCTACGACCTGATCCTCGTCGCCGACTGCGTCTGGGACCGTGCACTCCACAGCGCTCTGATCCAAAGCCTCCGCGCTTTGCTTGAAGCTTCTTCCCCGGGCGCCACGGTCGTGCACTTTTCCTGCGGGTTCCACACCGGTCGCGCCACCGTTGCCGACTTTCTCGCTCGCGCCAGGAGCGCCGGGATCGGACCCGGACCTCCAGTCGCGTCGGAGAAGAACGGGTGGAACGAGCTGAGTGTCGAGGGCGAGGTACGGGAATGGAATTGGGAGCGAGCACGAGGAGGGCGACGCACGGGAACGGATCCGGAAAAGGATGAGCATGCGCACAGCGCTGCGAGCTCTTCGCTGTCGGCAGGCCTGAGGCTCGCAAGAGACGAGGAACGGCAGGAGGAACGGAATAGGTGGACGCTGTACGGCACACTCGCGTTGCTCGAACCGTAGTCGCCCAGGCGCGAGACGAATCACCGTTGGCCAGGCTCGGACAGGGCCGTGAAGACACGTTTGTAATTGGGAGCTTCATCTTTCGTGAACCAGAACGGTGTATCAACGTGTACGATGCATTGCATGAAAAGGGAAGACTTCGATGTGCGTCAAGTACGAGAGGACAGGTTGGAGGCTGGAGGGAGGGGCAGTTCTCTTTGCGCTCAGGATTGCAGAAGTTTGGTCGCCATTGTGTGGGATGAAGAGTCCCGTACGACTGTTGAGCTTTGATAAAATGTGATATTTTGATCATCATGCGCAAAGAGAGATTGCCCCCCAGCTCCGCGTCGCGGTCTGAGAGAAGGGAGAGGGGAGGGAAGGAGGGTAAGGGGGAGAGCAATGGGCACAGACGAGGTAGACTCGTAACCCGGGTGGAACAATTCTAGCAGATTAAATCATGAGCGAGCGCGCGACGAGGGAGGGATGCACTCCCGACGCGGTCGTTACGAGTTGGAAGAGCAGGCAGGCGAGCGTCGCATGGCAGGGCCGGGTAGGCGAGCGATCGAGTGTGTCGAGTCGAAGGTGTCGCTTGAGCTGCAAAAGGCGCGCCTAGTCTGTAGAAAGTGAAGAGAAGGAAGTCAAGCTGCAGAGCCGTCCTCGAGCGAGCTTTCCTCGTGCGCGTGCAGAATTGCTTCAACGTTTGCACCGCCTCGTTCAACGAGCTCGCCGACGCGACCGACCCGTCATAGAGACAGGCTCACACGCACATACGAGTGGCACAGAACGACGACCTCCTGAACCATGCGCCAACTCAAGCACCACGAGCAAAAGCTCCTCCGAAAGGTATGCCTGCCCCTCGACCTCGCTCTCTCTCCTCCACTCTCGACTGACCCGCCAACAACCCGCCGTACAGGTCGACTTCCTGCAATGGAAGAGCGATGCAGGTCACCGAGAGATTGCCGTCATGCGCAGGTACCACGTCCAGAACCGCGACGACTACCACGCCTACAACAAGATCTGCGGTCAAGTCCGCCGCCTCTCGCACCTCTTGTCCCGCCTGCCGCCCGCGGACCCGTTCCGCACAAAGTACGAGGACATGCTCCTCTCGAAACTGTACGACATGGGCATCCTCGATCGCGGCGCCAAGATGTCCGACATCGAAGGGTCCGACGCGCCCGTCGTCAAGGGCTTCAAGGGCAAGGAGAAGGAGGTCGAGGGCGCCGGCAAGAAGGAAGGCAAGGTCACCGTCGGCGCCATGTGCAGGAGGCGGTTAGCCGTCGTCATGGTCCGCCTCAAGATGGCAGAGACCGTCAAGATGGTCCGTTTCCCTCTCACTCTTGTTTTTTTCTGTCCTCGACTGATCTCGAGCCCTTTGACTCGCGCCGCAGGCTGTCACCTACGTCGAGCAAGGCCACGTCCGCGTCGGTCCCGACACCATCACCGACCCGGCGTTCCTCGTCACGCGCAACATGGAAGACTTTGTCACTTGGGTCGACACGTCCAAGATCAAGCGGCACGTCCAGAAGTACAACGTGAGTACCGCTGTTCTGCTCAGCCTATGGCGTCTAGACACACTCCCTCTGACGGTCACTCGCGCATGGTTCGGGACTTACAGGACGAGCTGGACGACTTCGATCTCATGGCCTAGTACCTCCCTATTTTCTCCTCCCTCTTTCGCTCTCTCAAAGCTGTTGTCTACATCACCTCTGTACCACCTCATCGTACCGTACCGCAATGCATCTGCTCATCACCGGAGCGAGGCTCGTCTGGAAGCATACATACGACAGAAGGGAAGGGACTCGGGGGATGATATGGCAACAACAGATGCGACAGGAACCGCGCGCCCTACTCCAATACGTGCAACAGACTCTCCGTGATCGGATACTGGTCCGGGTCCCATCTGTCCTCATCGAGCCTGTACAGCTCTCCGTTCTCGTCGACGGCCCAGTCGGGAGGCAGGTCGGGCGGCAACGCCTTGACTTTGGCGATCAGTTCGGCGAGTTTGCGCGGACTGCAGTCGAGGATCCCCTCTGCGGGCGTGGCGCCCGCGCCCGAGGGACCGGCGACTGGTTCGGACGGATACGACCAGTACGATTCCCACTGCGTCTCGTCCGTCACCGCTCCTTCCGCTGCCGGCTGCTCCTCCTCCGTCGCCGGAGCCGCCGCCGCCGCCTTCATCGTTTGTCGCTGACGCGCCTGCCTTTCCATCGCCGCCCGCTTGATCTTGGTCGGCGAGTACCGCGGAACAGAAGCCGGACCGTCCAGTCTTCCGCCGGACCGACGACTGCGTCCCTTCGCAGTCGGTTTCGTCGGGCTCGTGCTCGTACTGCGCAGAACGCCAGCTACGAACGGCGAAGCGAGAGCGTCGCCTTCCGGATCCGAATCTTCAACGTACGCGGACGGCGAAGGCGAAGGCGACGCGCGCGAGGGCCGCTCCGACTTGACGGGCGTGGTCGGCTTGGACGGCGACTCGATCTGCTGCTCATCGACCTCGTGTTCCTCGGCGATATCATCCAAGTTGTTCGTGACGACGGCTGTCCCGCTCGGTCCCTTCCGGTCCGGAGTCGTCGTCGTTGTCGCAGCGCGCATCTCGTTCATCCGCGGCCGCAACTGCATCACCGCTCTCAACAAGGCCGTCTCCTCCGCAGCCATACCCGTCGCCATCTGCTGCGAGTCCTCGACGAGTTGCGTCTCGTCGTCGTCGTCGTCCTCCTCGCGACCGTCTGCGTGAGCCTGCGAGCTCGGAACGGTGGTGAAGAATTCGCCGAGGCGGGATTGACGAGGCGCGTTCGGTGACGGCGGCCGAGCGCCCTCCCACGCGGGTGCGACGCTGCTCGCCCAGCCTACAGCAGCAGTGGGAACACCCATTGCCGGGACCGAAGTAACAACTTTTGCGGGGATGACGGATGAAACGACCGGCCCGACCCACGCGTCTTGGGCTTCCACAGGTGCACGGATCGGCGACGAAGTCGTCGGCTGGAGGAGCGATACCTTATGCGTCAACGGACTCTCTTTCGCGTGTGGGGTCGGAAGTCGAGCATCGTCCTGGTCCCCGAACCGAATCGGCGTGTACCCCTTGGCCGGGTTCGGACGCGGCACGGGCGCAAACAGGAACGGGTACGAGTCGGTCACGAGGACGGGTTCGTCGCCGAGGCCGGACCTGCCGTCCGGAAGGAGGTACTGCGTCCCTTCGAGTATCGTCTCGGGCGGAGAGCGATCCTCATCAACAGCAGACGAAGCGACGGCGGCGGCGGCGGCTTCTTTGTCGGCGAGACTGGCAGCGCGAGTCGACGGCGCCCCTTTTCTGAGACGTGAAAGGCGTTTCTGCGGCGAAGCAGGGAGCGGCGGAGGCGGCATCAACACCCCCGAAGCGGTCCTGCCGAGCTGCGCACTCGTTCCGACCTGCTCTTCGTCATCGTCCGCCGCGGCGACGTCTGCGTTCGGACGGAGCGTGCGGCGAAGAGGAGGGACGGTGGGCGAGGAGGTGGGTAAACCGGTCAAGTCGAGGCGTGTTGAGTGGAGGGCGGCGGTGGCAGGGGGCAAACGCGGAGTCGCGTCGTCGCTGGTCATGAGAACGCCTCCCTCTGAGAAACCAGAATCATCGCCACGCCGCTTCGCGGTAATAGGTGCCGAAGGAGCTGGTGGCGGTGTAGCTTTTCGGGGCGTCGTCTCCGCTGCAGTCTCGTTACTGCCGCTGCTGCTATCGAGCGTGCTCGGTTCCGGTCCTGAGTTCAAGTCTTCGAGTGACGGTTCGGGCGGATCCGAATTCGGGACGAGGACAGCCGGTTCGGCGGTCTTGACGGGGCGGGAGCTCGACTCGTGCCGCTCTTCCTCCAGGCGGTCGGAGGATTCGCGCCGCGGCGGGACGAGTTGGGCTTGCAGTGCTGCGGCGGTCGATCCGGCCGAGGAACCGGAAGAGCTTGGCGAGGGCGTAGGCGGAGCGAGCCACGCTGGAGAAGCTGGAGCGGTTTGACGTGACCGCTTGCGAGGCGAGGGAGCACGCGGCGAGGGCGGAACGAGTCGGCGAGGATGGGGGTCGAGCTGGCGCTGCGATCGCGCGACGAGCGGTTTGAGGTCGGGTTCAGCTTCCCCTTCGCCCCCGTCGCTGCTCTCCGAGCCGAGGCTGATCACAGGCCCTCGGTGACCTGCACCTCGACCGCTTTGAGACGGCCTGCTCGCTTTTGCAGATTGCCGATTCTTCCGCTCGCGATGCGGCGAACCGAAGCCGTCGTGGTCTTCGGCGTCGCACATCTCGAGTTTGCCCCATTGAGCCGGACCGCTCCCTTCGATCCGGCGACGTTTCCTGCGTTCCTGCTCGCCGAGCATCTCTTGCGAGTAAGACAGCTCGGCGTCCAGGTCCTGGTCAAATTCGATCGTCGGTCCACGACGGACCGGCTTGGACAGGATGTCGCGACCGATGCTGCGGCTCTTGCTTTTGCTGGACGAGCTCGAGCTGGAGACTGGGGCGCGCGAGGGTGTGGATGCCCCCTTGTCTGCAGGTGCGTCGTCGCGACCAAAGATCGACTTGATCCAGCTGTTTGACTTTTCGACCACCGGCTTTTCCTCCGCTTCTTCGGTGACTTCTTCGGTGACAAGCTCCTCGTGGTCTCGGTAGACGTGCAATTTCGTGCGAGCAGAGTCACGACGTGCGAGCGAGCTGACAGGACGCCGCGGGCTGTCGAGTTGGCCGAGGATGGTGCCGCGTTCGCGCGGCCCGAGCGAGCTCTTGCGTATCGGCTTCTTGCCGCGAGCTGTCGACGTTTTACTCGTGAAGGCATCGAGAGTCGCCTGCTTCTGGGTCGGCCGCGGCGCCGAGGCGGAAGCGCGAGGGGTGACGAGGGGAGCCTTGTCGAGTGAGAAAAGGCGAGTTTGCATAGTCCTGGGCGCCGAGTTGGCCTGCTCGGGACCGCGGTACTTGCTGCTGCTGTACGATGCGTTCGGAGTCGCTCTCGATGTCGAAGCGACGGGCGGAGTGGCGAACTGGAGGTCGACGTCAGCGACCACTCCGACATGAGGAGAGAGGTGCGAGGCTCACACTCTGTCCGACGTTCATCCAGTCCTTCGAGACCATCGCTGCCTCTCTCGTGCGAGTTGGAGGCGAGTGTGAGCGACAAGCTGGGCCACAACCTGGCCTGCAAACAACTCGAGTGCGGAGAGGCGACGCGACGCGTTTGCCAGCCCCTGACGCTGAAGCATAGAAGCTATTCCCGATGACTGCGCGGAAGCAGCATCAGCTCTCCGACTCGAAGACAGAAGTGTTCCCCGGCAACGCTCACTCGGAACGACTGACGGGTGCAGGCGGACGATTTCTGCTCGAGAGAGAGAGGGGCAATCATGGCGACGGTGACCGAAACGCTGTCGATCGTCGACTCGCTGTACCAGTCCCGCGAGACTCTGCTGCACCACACTTTTACGCCCTTCGTCTCGCTCGCCCATGCGCCGCACTCGCTCGTACAGCTGACGAGTCCGCGAGGCCCCGGCTGTACCGTCTCGATCGGCCCACACGCCTTCCTCAACACGCACATCTACTTGTGCGACTGGAACCCGTCCGGATCCGGGACAGGGACACCCACTCCGACTCCCAAGGCTGCGGCACCCTCGCCTGCACCGCTGAGCACCTCGGCGATCACGCCGTCACTCGTGGCGAGACTCAACGAAGCGTCCCAGGAGGATCGCAAACTCGCAGAGACGCTCCGCAAAGCCGCGAACGGGCAAGCGTCCGCAGACGAACTCGCGGGCCTCGCCACCTTTATCGAGCACCTGCGCAGGCAGGAAGAGGCCGAGGCAGCAAACCCACCCTTGCCGGCAGTAGGATCCGGTGGGTCGGGAGCACCACCGAGCATCGTCCTCGATTTCGCCGAGACCCGCTCTCCTCCCGCCGCCGTCGCCACGTCGTCGTCCCGGAAGGCACCAGCCGTCGACCGCCGCGTCGTTCTGCCCGCGCATTTCGTCCTGACTCCACTACCGCCGCGGAATCAGAACCCGATGCAACCAGCCCTCTTCCACGACGTCCTCCTCTCGCTCTTCATCTTCCCTTCCGAACTCACCCCACCTCAATCTACGCGCGGCAAGCAACGGCTACAAGCTGCTCCCGAAGCCGACTTGAATGCGCCGGTACCGGTCGATATCGTCGTCGAAGGTTGCGATCAGCGGATGCTCGACGGTCTGTGGCGCGCGGCGAGGAATGGCCGCCCGCGAGACGACCAGCTCGAAAGGTGGGCGAGGCAGATGGTGCGTCGGTCTCCGTGGCTTGCGCAAGTCTTTGTGATTGGAGGACTGCTCCAGGCCGCATCTTAGCTCGCTTTCACGAGACTGATGCCATCTCTTCCCTATGCCGCAGATCAACTCGATCCCGCATCGGACGCACATTCTGCACATTCCACCTTCAGTCGCTGCGGCGGCCGCCGCCGCCTCAGATACAGCTCTCGCGCACGCGGACGATCCGACAACGTCCGCAGGCATGTCTCGCTCCGCGAGCCAGACCGGCCTGCTCGGAGCTGGAGGAGGCGGTGGCGGCGGTGGGACACCGCTCGCAGGCACGAAGCGCGGGGCCTCTGCTCGCGAGAGTCCCGCAGCTGCCGGAGCGACGGCTTCGGGTTCGAAGAGGCAGAGGACGTCGGCGGCGGCGGCGAGTCCAGCACCTTCGTCGAGCAGGCCGCCTCCAACGAAGCGAGGTACGCAGCAGTTTCCACCCCACTCGCACCAGGAGCCGCTTATATTGTGGTCTGTAATGTTTCGGTGCCCGCTGACGTTAAAAACGGGTCTACCCTCCAGGCTCGCGAGCATCGGCGGTTCGTGCAGGTTCGGCCTCTGCGTCGACGCCGGGCGCGTCTTCGCCCGCCGGAGGGCCTTCCCGCGCTCTCGACGGTACCTCGTCCGGCATGATCTCGCTCGACCAATCTCCCGCGCCGTCTTCGCCCGCCGCGTCGGCTGCGGCCAGTTCGACCGGACGAGGAGGTCCCGCCAAGAAAAGCAGCAAGGGGAAGGGCAAGGGCAAGGGGAGAAGGGGGAAAAAGAGGTCAATCTTTCATGTTGGGAGTGAAGATGACGAGGAGTCGGAGGAGGAGTTTGTGCTTACCGGAGGATCGAGAAGGAGGGCTGCCGCGGCGATATTGTAACCTCCCGTCGGCCGGCCAAGTCATGCCGCACCGGCGATGGCCGCTTTTGGCTTGCATTTCCATACACGCGAAACATTCGCAATAATGCATTCTACTCGGCTTTGCATGCCCTGGTCTGAAAATTGACCTCCTGTGCCGAGGCAGCACCGCCCCCTCGTCCTCTTGCTCCGCCCATTCACGTCCACGACACGCCAGATGGAGTCATATCCTTTGACCTACGCTGCTTCGAGCGTTCACCTCTGTCTCTTTGCCGTCCGGAATGCGGCAGAGCTACGAGCCCGCCTGGTGACCGCCTCTCAACTTCCGGACGATGATGAAGGCAACGAGGAGCGAAAAGCGGTCGACTTTGCCTTTATCGATGCCAAAATGGTCAGTGGTAGATGCAGGCGCTGGATGCTCATGCTCGGGCGCGCTCTCCCGCTGCGGAACTGATCGTATGCGGCCCACTACAGATCACTTCTCGGATGCATGCCCTCGTCGCCGTCCAGCAAGCCTTACTAGCCCGGGCAGACGGCGCGCTCAAGACCAAGACGATACATTCGGAGGTACTATGGATGTTGGAACCAGGATCGAATGTACGTACGGGCGTCCGGGCCTTTGACCATCCTGTTCAGCCGACTCACCTCGCGCCGCTGTCTCGTTCGCGCAGATCAGCGACTCCCTGAAACACTTTGGTCTCTCTCCATCTACGCGCCATCTCTTACTGGTACACATTGCGCCACTCGACGCGGGCCACCCGTCAATCCAGAGAGAGGAAGCAACCGAGGTTCTCAAGCGGATGGAAGCGATTGTCGACGGAGAGGTCCTCTCGTTGGAGGAGCTCGGGCGCTTACCCGACGGAGGCACGGACGAAAAAGCGTTACGAAAGGTGAGCAAGCTGGACGTTGATCCTTGGTGGCATGACGGAGCGCTCTAGCGAAGCGAACGATGACTGACTTTCGGGGCTCCTGACGGTGATTCTGTACAGGTCTACAAGCTGAATCAGGACGCCGTGTTCAAAAAGCTGCCAGTCGGCGCACCGGGGGCATTAGAGCAGCTGGACAAGCTCACGACGAGTCTGGTAGCGCTCAAAACGGCGGCGTGAAAAGGCCCTTGCCATCCGTGCGCCTCCCGAGCGCTGTTGCCTCGGAAAAAGACGATCTGATTGACGACTCTTCACGTATAGCGACAGGTTGAATGACTCTTTCACATCAACGACTAGTTATCTATGTATGCACGCGCAGCTGCAGGGAAAAGTTCGGACCTGGTCACGTGACTTGCTACGCCGTTCGCGTCGCGCAGAGCTGCACTGCTCCGCCTCGCTCCAGGACAGCGTCCATATCCAAGTCCAGCTGGCTGCTAAACACGCAAAAGCGTCCGACCTTCCCTCGCGCTGACCCGCCCCGCTCAGCAGCTCAACATTCCCTGAAAATTCTCGCGCTGCAGATCTCAACGGTTCGCTCCCCGCGATGCGTTAGCGCGCACACACCGTGAACGCCGACCGGCGGGTAAACAAACGCAGGTTGGCTTCGGCTTCTTCACTTCTGTGCTACCATGCTCGCTTCGGGTTCTGTGGGTGCTTTGAGCACCGTCTTCACGCTCCTTACTTGCCTCTCGTTTGTGTCGGAAGCGGCGGCCGGCCCGTCTCGTTTGTCCGACTCTTCTCCTGCAACCGCCCGAATCTCTCTGACGAAGCGAGGCCGACGCGGATGGCTGGCGTCCCGCTTGGCCGACGACGACGGCGTGGCCGACTTGGACAACCTCAAGACCGCCGTCTCAGTCGCGAGCGCCAAGTACCACTACGGAGCGTCTCAGGTCTACTCGCGGACCGGACACAAGCTGCCGGGCTTCTCTCTCGAAACCTTCGAGTCGTGGTCGACCCTCGCTCTACCGCCGGTCAGCACGCTGCTCGGAGACGTTAGCATGAAGAAACGGCAGCAGGCCACCCTCACCAACTACCTCGACGGGAGCTACTGGGGCGGCAAGATCGAGATCGGTACACCTCCGCAGTCATTTGATGTGGTGAGCCCAGGACTGTCGGACTTCTGCAGGAACAGCCGATCGCTCAACGTGCTTCTGCCTCGCATCCAAGGATTTCGATACTGGGAGCAGCGACTGCTGGGTGCCCGGCGAGGGCGTGACGGGCTACACGACCTTCGACGTCTCTGCATCGAGCACGGCCAAGAACGCGAGTCGAAACTTTGCGGCAATGTACGGCGATGGCTCGATGGTGGTCGGACCTGTTTTCCAAGAAACCATTACCGTCGCCGGCTTGACCGCCAAGCAGGCTTGGTTCTCGCCCATCAACACCATGGGAGCGAGCTTTGAAGGCTCTCCCGTCGATGGCATCGTCGGCCTGGGATTCGAAGCGTTGTCCAACATCGGCGAGGCGCCATTCTTCCAGAGTCTGGTCGAGCAAGGCGTCGTCGCGAAGAACGTGTTCAGCTTCACGCTCGGCGAGAGCGACGACGGCGAGCTGTACCTCGGCGGGACCGACCGCAGCAAGTACTCCGGCGAGATCGTAACGACGCCGGTCATCCACCAAGGTTACTGGATGGTCCAAGGAGGCGCGCTCGTCGACGGCAATCGGACTTCCGAAAACGCCAACATGGTCATTGAGTACGTTCTCACTACTCGCTGCTCACTGGAGTATGTTGCTGATCCCTTTGCGCCTGCAGCACTGGCACGACGCTTGTGGTTGTGAGACTTTTTCGCGCGCGCGGATGTTCCCCCCATTCAAAACGGAAGCATGCTGACCCGCGACGGTGACAGGCTCCACCTGCCGAGGCGGACAAGTTCTTTGCGCAGATCCCGTCGGCGAAGCCGTTCCAGAACGGCTACTACAGTTACGACTGCAATGCGACGTTCGTGGCTCAGCTCGAGTTCGGAGGCGTCAAATACGCCATTCCGGAAAAGTGTCAGTTCTCTCACGCTCTCGTACAGATACACTCGCTGACCGGGCCTCCGGATCGCCTTCACACCCAGACATCAACCTGGGTCTGACGGCAAAAGGAGTAAGTCATTTTTCGGGAGACCTTCGTTCCGATCTGGATGCGGTCGCTCACACGCCTGTGCACACAGAGCTCGCGGTGCGTTGCTGGAATCGTCGGTCAAGACGTCGGCATCGACGCATGGGTCGTTGGGGACGTCTTCCTGCGCACGGTGATGTCGGTGTTCGATGCCGCCGCCATGACGGTCGGCTTCGCCTCCCTCGCATGAGCAGAATCGTACCCAGTTCGCCACCTGGCACATTACCGCTCCTTATACATATTCGTACATTTCTTTGCGCCCTCCTCCCTCTCTCCCAAGATCTTTACTCTTCGCCCTCTTATTCAACCGGCAGCCCATTGCAGCCGGGGGTTCGAAGTCGAGTGCAATATGCTGGTCATATCCGCCCCTTCTATTCAGCTGTGAAACTTCAACTTGGACCACAAGTCAAATTGCGTTGAGAACGGCTGCGGGAAGAACGGCTGCGGGAAAAGTTCGTGCCACCGCGCTGCCTCACGAGTGGGTCGCTTCGCGGCCTAACGAGATACTCATCGACGGCTTCCTCCCGAGCGATTACAATCCGCAGGGGTAAGAAGTTGTTGAGTAAGTCAACTGTTGCAGCGGTCGCATCAGAGCTCTCATTTGCTCTCATCGCCTGCATTGCTCCGCTCGGCGATGCTCCTCTCCATGCCTATAGTCCACACCTGTCCCCAACTCGCTCGTCGATTTGAGCAATCGGGACAAGCCTTCCACCTCCTGGCTTGCCCCTCGGCGATTCTATACGGCTTCTCGCTGATCAAATCGCCCTCCTCGCCTTTGCGCTTGGATCGCTCTCCGCGCAACGCAGCCAGGGGCGAGCGCACACACCGCCGCGGACAAGCTGGCGAGCAAACAGACAGTGGTTTCCTTCTTATCTTTCACGTTCTTCCGTGCTATCATGCTCGCTTCGGGTTCTGTGGGTGCTTTGAGCACCGTCTTCACGCTCCTTACGTTCCTTTCGTTCCTTTCTGAGGCGGCGGCCGGCCCGTCTCGGTTGTCAGACTCTTTTCCCGGGACTGCCCGTATCGCTCTGACGAAGCGAGGCCGACGCGGCTGGCTGGCTGGCCGCTTGACCGACGATGACGGCGTGGCCGACCTCGCAAACCTCAAGAACGCCGTCTCGCTCGCAAGTGCCAAGTACCGTTACGGAGCAGCCCGTATCTACTCGCAGACCGGGCACACGCTTCCCGGTTTCTCGCCCGAATCGTTCCAGTCGTGGTCAAAGTTGGCACTCGCGGCCAATTACAGGAGCATCAAGAAGCGCCAGCAGGCTGCCCTCACCAATTACATCGATGGGTCCTTCTGGGGCGGCAAGATCGAGATAGGCACGCCGCCGCAATGCTTCGACGTCGTGAGCGCAACTGTGGCTGGGCACCAACGAAGCGGGTGACCTGAGCTGACCCTTTTCTGTGCCGCATCAAGGTTTTCGACACGGGCAGCAGCGACGCCTGGGTTCCGGGCGAGAGCGTGTCGGGCTACACGACCTTCAACGTATCTGCGTCCAGCACTGCCAAGGATACCGGTCGTAACTTCGCGATTAGGTACGGTGACGGCACGACCGTCGAGGGACCTGTATTCCAGGACACGATCACCGTCGCCGGCTTGACCGCCAAGCAAGCTTGGTTCTCTCCCATCAACACGATGGCGATTCGCTTCCCACAGTCCCCTGTCGATGGCACCGTCGGTATGGGGCTTCAGGCGTTGTCCAAAATTGGCGAGCCGCCATTCTTCCAGAGCTTGGTCGACCAAGGCGTTGTCGCCGAGAACGTGTTCAGCTTCACGCTCGGCGAGAGCAACGAGGGCGAGCTGTACCTCGGCGGGACCGACCGCAGCAAGTACTCGGGCGAGATTGTCACGACGCCAGTCATTGACCAAGGCTTCTGGATGGTGCAAGGAAGCGCGCTCGTCGACGGCAAATAGACGTCCGAGAATGCCAATATGGTCATCGAGTACGTCCTTATTGCTGGATATTCATTCGAACACCTCACTGATCCCGTTGCCACCGCAGCACTGGTACGACGCTCGTACTTGTGAGATATTTTGCATGCACGGACGTTCTCCCCGTTTAGAGGGGAAGTATACTGACAACATCTCGGCAGGCACCACCTGCCGAGGCGGACAAGCTCTTTGCGCAGGTTCCCACCGCTAAAGCGTGGAAGACCAGCGGCGTCTACAACATCTACACTTATGACTGCGCCGCGGCTTTCACGGTCCAGCTCGAGTTCGGAGGGGTCATCTATCACATTCCGGAGAAGTGTCAGTGCCCCTTCGCTTGCAAAGTCTTGCTTTAGCTGACCAGCGGACCGCTTTTTACACGAAACGCTCAGATTTCAACATGGGTCTTACTGAGCTCGGAGTAAATCACGTTTCGACAGCCTTTTCCCCATGTCAACGCGGTTGCTGATCCGTCTTCTCCGCACAGGGCTCGCGGTGCGTTGCTGGAATCGCTGGCGCTGACATCGGTCTCGACGCATGGACCATTGGGGGCGTTTTCCTGCAAGCGGTGATGTCGGTTTTCGACGCTACCGCCATGACGGTCGGCTTCGCTTCCCTCGCATGAGCACAGCCGCCCCAGGTCCGCGAACTTGTACAATATCGCTCCGTATACATTCTCCCACACTCCTTGCGCTCTCCTCCCTTTCTGGCTAGATCTTTCCTCTTCACATTTGATTCGATTCCGACTGCCCGCACCCGGCGTGTCGATGACTGCAACGGTGCTGGTCACGTTGCCTCTCCTCTCTTTAGATTGACCACACGACTAGGGTTGCGAAAAGCTTCGATGCAGCATGAGATACGCGCAGGGAAGCGTGCAAGGCGGACTGCCGTAAAGAGTACGACATGACGGGAATCTATGTACGGAAAGATGCGGGGGTATAAGGGTCTATAGGGGTGCTGGGAGGGGCTGATTCTACTCCATAACTTCGGCGGCGGCAATGAGAATGTCGCGCGAAAGAGCTTCGTCCGGGGTGAGGCTGCCGCGCGACTGCGCCGACGCGAGGAAGGTGTTCCACCCGATCGAGATGACGTTCATGAAGGGCGGTCGAGCGTAGAGGGGCACGACGGAGAGGTTGATCAGGTTGGCGGGACCGAAGACCGCCCACTGCTTCTGGACGGTAGGCCAGAGTCGCTCCTCGAGGCGTTCGTAGATGCCCTGCGGCGCGTCGGGGATGGCCGGAGTCCGGAACGGACGAGCCTCCATGGTACCTTGCGCAGCATAAAACAGGCAGGTAGCGAATGGTGAAAAGAAGGTGAGGTCGGTCGCGGTGCGTGCGAGAACGGCTGCGTTCCAAGAGGGAGTCAGCGCCTCGAGTCCTTGCACAGCTGAGTTGGCGCATCCATCTTCTCCGAGTGAGCTCAGGGGACATAGATGATATTGTGTATGCTCGTCATGTATCGTTCCGCCATATTGGTAACAGCGTAACACGAGTTTTCATCATCGCTCGAGGAGGAAGAGGAACGGGTGTCGAAGCGGATATATGGCACTTACTCGTGACGCGGTTGCGCAAACTGATACGGTTGAGGACTCGGTGCCAGGTGTTCTGTAGGTCCAGCGAGAATGTCAGCCGAACGCGTTCGGATGAGACGGCCTGCCGATGACACGACACTCGGTCAGCACCGAATCCACTCACCGAGCACGGCGCAAACACCAATCCACCATAGGCCATGAGTCGACGAGTCTTGTACCACTATGCAAAAGAACGTTCGAGATCAGCTGCGCTGGAATCGACGACACGCGGACGAGAGCAGGAGCCTCCTCCTCACCTCGACTTCATCCAGGCGCTTCTCCTCGAAGCCGAGTTGGTGGATCAAGTCGCCGGTGCCGGCGCAGATACTGGCCGTTACCATCTGAGTAGGAAGTGTCCATCGCTGCAATAGTCGAACTGTGGACCAGACGCCGGATCAGCTCCCGATGTTGGGTGTTGGGTCGAGAGGAAATGAGGTGCTTGCTCACCATAGCCGCGGAAGAGAAAAGCCATCAAAGGCTGAGCCGCGCAGTGCGAGCTCGCTCAATCTGGGCGGAGTGTCGTCGCGATCTCCTGAGCAGGGCCTGTCGAGCTGACGGTGTATAGGAGGCGAGAGCAGGGGAAGACGAAAGAGAAAAAAAAGGGGCGCGGCTCCCACGGCCGCAGCCGAGGAACGCGTGATTTTGATCTAGACTCGCGGATAGCCGTCGCCGGATAAAAGGTCGACAAATGCCCGCGGAAATTTTTGTCAAAACAGTCAAAGCGTCGGGGGGGGGGGGGGGGGAAAGATTGCGCGCCTCGAGAGCGTTCCAGCGCATGATGCGTTCTCGTATGGAGAAGGACAGATCGCTCTCTGACCAGCCTCGGCCATTCCTGTTGCGACGCGATCAAGCGCCAGGAAAAGTGTTGCGTGCAAGGAAAATTGCGGCCTACCTGCCACTACTGCGCGTCGTGGACGTCCACCTGGACTCGTCGACGTGCAAGAGAGCCCGCTCAAGGGCGTCCCAGTCCCGGCACCAGGCTCCGCGCGTGCTGAAGGGCTCGTCTGCCCGGATCGTCTTGAGCGACATCGAGAAGCGGTCGCCTTCGACGACGATCGGCGAGTGGCCGTATCGAGCCTTTTTCCGGCTCGCAGAGGCGCTGGAAGGCTTGGCCGACGGGAACACCTTGTCGAGCAAGCTTGAGAAGATCTGCGAGCGGGCAAGGGTAAGTCAGCGAGGGACGTCGGGGCCTGAGGACCAGAGTCTGGAGTAACAGCCGCACTCCGGTCTTTGTCTCTGCCGTAACCGGACGCGGCGACCGAGGGTGGTACGATTTGGGAGAGTCTGAGAGTTGACCGAGCAGGTGAATCTTGGACAGCGGGATGCTCCTCGGTCGCTGGCGCAGCAACTTTTGCGAAATCGGCGACAGCGGGTTGTACAAAGTTGCGAGCGAGTCTTGCGGGAAGAGAACGGGGGAACCGGCCGAGTCGGCCGTGCGACGCAGAGTGATCTTGACAACGTTCCTGCGAGACAAGACTGGTAAGTGTGCAGCAGCTACGGGGACAACACGAAATCCCGGTGGCGCACCTTGTCGGTGCCCACACGCCGGCGACGACGAGGCCAGTTCCGATCGTCGCTGCGCTGCCCGCGAGGAGGTACCGTTTCCATGCGGGTGCGTTCTTGATCTCGCCCGTCTCTTCATCGTAGAGCTCGACTCCGACGCGAGCGAAATCGGCGATGCTGAAGGAAAAGATGGACATGACGAGGCAGAGCGAGAGCATGACGGCGGGGTTGTAGGTCGGCGTCGACGTGTAGATCACCTCCTCCGGACCTGCGTGGATTTCGCGTCCAGTCAGTCAAGGTGGACCGTGTTCGACCCATGCAGCAGAATTCCCGACCGTAGTTTGCAGATTTGGCTTGCTCCCCCGCTTGGGCTTTAGAGTCGGTCTCGGGTGCCCCTCCCTGCGCGACGTCCGTACCGGCAAGGTTCGGCCTCTCTTGCGTATGCTCTTTCGCTTGCAGTTCCGGCTGAGCGTCGAGCATCTCCTTTTCGATTTGCTCCGGCGTCGGGATCGAAGCCTCCGCAGCCGGAGGTGCCTCCCCTTCAAAGAGACCGGCGCCGCCCTGTCCGATGTCGGTTCCTGCTTGGCCGGGCGTCGGCGTCCCTGCTACGGGCGTAGCTCGAGGTGCAGACTGCGGCGTCCATTTCACCTTGCGACCCGACCGCGACGCCTTGTTCTGTAGCGGCGCAGCTGCGGCGAAGCCCCGAATCGCATGCGGCGGTAGCCTGTGAGGTACTTGCCCGAGCGTCAAGCGTAGCATGCTCGTCAGCTTGATAGCGGTGCACAAGGGGAACAGAAAGAGGTCAAAATTCATCGAACTGGCTTGTCGACTGTTCCAATTCACGGCCGGACGGCGCTACAGCGGGACAAGAGAGCTACTCCGATCGATCATTGCGGATCAAAAACCATAGCCGTGTCAGGCGCTCCGAGACCACGCCCTTGACCGACCACTTCGCTCAACAGCGTCATCCGTCCGTCTCGACAACGAACGGGAACGACCTCATCGTCGACATGATACGTTCTTTGTGGCTGTATACGCTGCAAAATACGCAGTTCGTGGTCACGGGCCTCACGGCGTACTTCATCTTGCGAATCCGGACTGCGCACTCGCTCTGGTTCGGTGTTGGCTCTCTCGTCGCGGCGTTCACAGGTGCGCCGCCTCTTCTCCCGCCCGCTCTGACTACTTGCGCCGGCTGAGTGCAGATTGGATTCACAGCCAAGGGCCTCAAGCGCTGCATCCGACAACCTCGACCGGTCGGGGCGAAAAAGTACGAAAAGACGTACGGCATGCCTTCGACTCACTCGTCGTCGATCGCCTTCTTCGGTACCTACCTGTCCCTTTCCTCACTCCTGCTGCCTTTACACCCTCGCGTCACCGCTCTCTTACCGTTCTGGGACCGGTTCGCGGCGGCCACGTCGACGGCACTCGGGCCGGGTGCCGTTCAGTCTTCGTTCTGGACCTACTTTGCCGGCGCTTGGGGCCAGAGGGTGACTCGGTTCGGGCTCGCGGCGTTCTTCCTCGCCGGGAGTGCGAGCGTGTGCTGGTCGCGCGTTCGACTCGGCCACCATACGCCCGCGCAGGTCATCGCCGGCGCGTCGCTCGGGTCGGCCATCGCCCTCGTCTGGATGAGCCTCTGGCTCGGGCTCGACGGGTGGTCCACGCTCCTCGGCCGAGACCTGGTCGCGATGGCAAGCCGCGCTCCGATACCCCAACTCTTGATCGACGGCGTCAAGGTGCCAGCCTTGGAGATCGAACGGGCCGCAGAAGAGGCAGGCTCGATCGCTCTCGAGGCATGGCGAGGAGGACAGTGGAGCAAGCTGGCTCAGATCCGTGATGTACCCGTGCCGACTTGGCGGGCAGGGAAGGAGCTGTAGAAATGGACGCGACCATGTGAAAAGCACGTTTTGAGTACAACAACAGACCAAAAGTACGCCTCGAGTTACTTGACAATCTTCCAGGACCCGCTGGCCGTCTTGACCACGAGCCCTTCCGCTGCGACCTTGTCCAGTAACGCGGTGAGCTCGTCGACCGTTTTGCCTTTGTAACCGGGAGCGAGCATGTTAAGAGTCGTGTGGATGCGCGAAAGCGGCAGAGCTCCCAGATTGGTGAGCTGGTTGCAGGATACAGGTCAGTATCGACGTGATCAGAGCGGGAGTGTGTAGCGTGAGACAGACCATGCCCTGGATATACTGCCAGAAGACGCGCATCTGACGGGCGACCAACAACGTGTCAGCCTCAGGAACAGTTTCAGCGTGTCATCAAAGCAGTCTAAACGCACCTCCTCGACCTGCTTCTCGGCGACGCTTTGAACCGCCTCCTTCTCCTCTTCCATGACTGCGGAGACAAGTTCCGGTCAACACCCTGAAGAGGCGGATTCGAGGTTTGGCCAGGGCTCACCATGCACCGGGACAGGTTCAGCAGAGGCCGAAGGCGCTGCTCGCTCTTCGAGGAGGCGCCACAGGTCGTCAGCCATGCCGCCGAGAACACCGAGGTTGTTCCAAAAGTAGAGAGCGTTGCGGATCGTGCCGGCGTCGGCGACTTTGAGCTCTTGCTGAAGTGTTTCCGAGGTCCACGTATCTGAAGGGGCCATATCTCAGCTCGTGGGTGAGCCCGAAACAAGAAGAGGTTCGGCATACCTTGCTTGTCGAAGAGCTCGATCACCGCAGCTTGGAGCGGGGTGGCATCGGTCGTGATCTTGCGGTCTTTCAGCTCAATGGTCAGATTGACACTCCCGAGCTGCGGCATCCAACGAAGGCGTTTGTCGCTCTTGCTCGACGCGAAAGCTCGATCGTATGCTGCCTGCGCCCTGTTCCGATTGTCCGAAGTGGACGTCAGCGGGATGTTTGCTGCTCTAGCTAGGCGGTGCCAAGAAGCGTACCGTCCAAGCTGTCCTGGAAGCTTGAGTGGCGTGGGCTGGAACGACGGCCAGAACAGTCGAGATACGATAGTCGCATGAAGAGGGACGTTCTGGAGGAAGAATGGAGGCCGCGGGAGTCAGGCAAACAGGCTCGATGTCACCGGCAGCGATTTTTAACTGACCGGCATCCGCGCGTGCACGCTCGCATCGAGCTGCTTCGAGTCTTGCAGATCCTTGAGCATGACCTCGCAGCCTTGTAAAGCTTGTTCGCCAAAGCGCGTCTTGAGCGTCTCGAGGTTTTTGGTCTGCTTGGGGCGCACCAAGTCAGCGGCCACGTCAAGACGCCGAGAATCGATTTGAGATGCACTTCTTTCTCCAGAGCGTAATCGCGGATCGCGAGGAGCCTCTGTGCGAGCAGGACTTGCAACTCCTTGACGAAAACATCCTTTGTGTCGTAGATGCTGACCAGGAGCTGAATCACGTCGGCTCCCTTCGACTTGCGGTAGTCTGAAACAAGAGCGGGTCAGACACCTTGTCAACGTGCGGAGGAGGAAAGATGCTCACTCGGAGGGGCATCGACCGGGTCCGGCGTCCATTTCGGGTCGTTGAAGTTTTCGGCTTCGTCGCGAGAGTCGCTGACGAGCTTGGCGTCGCTGCTCGACAGCTCGACAAAGAGGGGGTTGCCTTCTTCGATGAGGGAGGCCACGATGCACCGGATCGTGTCTGTTCGCGATCTGGAAGAGACTGAAGGTGAGGGCGGATTCGGAAAATGGCCGATAGAAAGGTCCTCACCGGAGGTACTGCCTGATCGGATCCGCAACGCGAGAAAGCAAGACGCCAGCCGGATCGACAATCCGGAGACACCGAATCGTAGAGATATAAGTCGTGATGATGTCCTTCGTGTCGATGCCGGGGTGCAGCAGCCGCTCCGATAGTTGAGTACGCAAGCGAGAGACGAGCACGGAGCGCTGATCGGTCTTTTGAAGGCAGACCTATAGGGCGAACCAGTGAGGAGCATGCCTGAGGAGGACCAACCGGGTCTGAAAATGCTCACCTTGAGGTCTTCTAGCGCTGGCTGAGATGTCGGATAGGCGACGATGATGTCGAAGAGTTCCGTCGTTCTGTTCATCGGGGCTGGTCAGACCGAGGCGCTTGATTGTGACGGATGGGTCTTTCTGACATACCTCAACTGACACAGAATCTTGTGTATGTGGTACTCGAAACGGCTGAAAGTCGGCTTCAAGAATTTTCGCGCTTCATCGCCGCTGCCGCGCTTCTCGCTGTTCGCGTACAGGCCGCTGACCCAGCCCATGACGCCGCCAGACGTACCGGCGCCGACGCCGGATCCGTTGAGCCAGGTCAGCAGCGAATCGAGCTTCTTCTCCTGAAAGTGCCCACGGCAGTCGCGCTGCACTTTCGACTCGATCTCTTCGTAGACGAGCGCGAACAAGACCGGGTCGTATCGATCGAGGATCGTCACGAGCGTGCTCATCGCCCGCGGGTACTCGGGTTTGAAGGCCATCGAAGGCGAGTCGAAGGTGAGGAGTTGTCGGACGAAGACTTGGAAAGCCGGCACGAATCGAGGCGGTAGAGCGCCGTACAGACCAGCGAGAAAAGTTTTGCGGAAGGATGAGAGCTTGGAATTCGACCTGTCCGCGCGAGAGAGAAGGAACAATCAGATGTGTGCGCTTTTTAGTTGAAACGAAAGAACTTGACGGACTGCCACATGTCGCTGACGGGCCCTTGCCACGAAGAGATCCACTGCCCGATTCGATCGAGCAGGCTCAGCATGACCGGCAGCTTGCCCTGGTCCGGCTCAGACTGCGAACAAGGGCGCGTCGAGTCAGCATCGTTCGATTCGAGTCGCCCCAAAGAAACTGACCTCGAAGCGATCGAGGTGCGCCTCGACGTCCGCTCGGACAGCCACGAAAGCAGTCTGCATTCGCTCTGGAAGACGAGTAGGAGAGCGTCAGTCGGCAGTATCCACTTGGCCTCGAGCTGGCGCTACTGACCGAGGTACCAATCGAAGAGTTGATCCATCATTCCAGCCGATGTCAAGACGGCGAGCTCTTTGCCCAGCAGCGACTTGAAGGACGTCGCGACGCCGTAGGTAGTCATCCAGTCATTGTGCGGGTCTGTCACGGTCGTCACTCGTTCCCAAGCCTGCCGTGTAGCGTGTGCCAGTCAGCGAACATCGAGATAAGCGGTGAAGGTCAGGCGGCAAGCATACATCGGCGACGGTGCGGATCTGTGGATCGGACGATACAAAGGTCGAGCTTATACTCTGCCATGCTCGCAAGATGTCGGCCTCCATAGCGAGCTGCGATGCCTAGAGAACGCGGTCGACCGAGATGTCAACTTTGACGCGTCCGAAGAGCTGCCTTTGATCGCTCATCGCCACACGCTCTGCTGCCTGTCCGGGACGATGCAGGCAGACGCGTTGTTCCGTGCTAGCTCGGACGAAGAGATCGAGGAACCGCCTGCGAAAAAGCCGCGCTTCTTTGCCGACTCGGATAGCGACTCGGACCAAGATGACGCAGTCGTCGTTCAAGACATCAAGGACGAGGGAGCGCCCGCTGTGCCGGTCGCAGGCCCTTCCAAACCGAGACTGGCAGCTACGAGCAGCCCACCGATCGCAGGAAATCCGGGACCTGCAAGGGTCGACCCCGATTGGGATTCTCGATACTTTGGCGGTCGGTCTCTTCCTTGCCTACGTGTCCCCGTGCGGTTCCCGACTTACGTCCTGACGCGCATGCAGACGTGTTTGTCGAGGCGTTTGCTCTCGCGAGTCAATCCTCCTTCGTCACGCTCAAGGCCGGCGAGGAAATCACCCTGCACCGAATCAAGCCCAAGATTACAGAGACCGACGGCAAGAAATCGGCCGCCACGAAGAAGAAGTTTGAGCACGACGTGGTGCGGTGAGTCTGGAAGCGTTGCTCCTCCGAGCGGTCGGCGTATCGCTCACTCCGGAAGGGTTCCTCCGGCGTTTCCAGGTTCAAGAATACGAAAGGGATCGAGGTCGGACGGATCGCTCGCGATGACGGGGCGTGGCTGGCAAAGCTGCTGGACCACGATCTCCTGAAAGTGACAGGGTACTGCGTGGCGTGTCCGGACAAGTTCCGCTCGGGTGAGAACTTCTCCAGTCGCCATCGCAATCCGCCACCAGCAGCTAGCTGATCCCTCTCGGCGCAGGCGACGACATCCAACTGTCGTTGTCCATCTCGCTCAAGAAGACCGCCTTCACCGATCCAAACATTCACGCGGCCGAGCCGACGCCGGAAGCTGCGACGAACGGGAAGAAGAGCTTCCTCGACGACCTCCACGAGACGGAACGCGAAAAGTTGCTCCGCGAGCGGAAAAAGGCGTTCAACATCCTGTTCGACAAGGCCGATTTGCAACCGTACCAAGAAGGATCGGCTTTGCCGACCGGCTCGCAGAGCAAACGGGCTATGCTGGATCGCTTGGAAAAACGCACCGGAGTCGGGGACGACGACGAGGAGGACGAAATGAGCGAAATCCAGTTGAACCTCGTCTGTACGTACTCTCTATCACACGATGCGGAGGGCTGGCGGTCGCTGAAACCCGGCCTGCGACAGACTCGAAAGCGATCAAGAACGACGCCAACTTGCCCGAACGGGATCCACCGGACACGTTTGCCCTCACTCTTCGACCTTGTGAGTGGAGCGACGTGCGCCCATACTTGCCACACGCAATAGTCTGAGATCCAGCGTTTCAGATCAAAAACAGGCGCTCAGATGGATGTCCGCGATGGAGACGGGCGAGGAGCAAGCCCGAAAGAGCCTTTCGATGCATCCGCTCTGGGAGAAGTACCTCTTCCCGGGCGCCTCCTCTCCTGGCGACTGTTTCTACTACAACCCGTATTCTGGTACGTCTCCTGATCTCGTCCGTCCGAGCACGAGAGGCTGAGTGCGGCTTGGTGTGCAGGCGAGATTTCACTCGACTTTCCGAAGGCTTCGACTAGGTGCCGAGGCGGCATCCTCGCGGACGAAATGGGTCTCGGAAAAACGATCATGGTCGCTTCCTTGTAAGTGGTCTACCCTGCTTCGAACCCAGAGCGAACGCTTACCTTCGATACCTCCAGGATTCACACCAATACGGCCTGGACCGCGGCGGCGACTGCCACGACGGACGAGTCCGCGGAAGACAGCGAAGAGGACGTCAAGATGCCGATGCGCACCGCTCAGACTCAAGCTCGACTCGCCGGAGGCGGCATCTTCCGCAACTCGTTTGGCAAGGACGCTCCCCGGAACGGTCGCAAACCGCCCTTGAAGCCGGGCACTCCTCGCGCCACCTTGGTCGTTGCTCCGATGACTTTGATCAGTCAGTGGTGCGACGAGCTTGAGCGGAGCAGCAAGGGTAGGCGGATGCGCGTGCTCATGTACTACGGCAACAAGCGCGAATCGGCTTCCGACCTGCTGCAGGAGATCGAGGAAGGTGTCGATGTGGTCGTCACCAGGTGAGTTGGGGTCGGGTCCGTCGAGTCGAGCTCCGCGATACTGAGCCAGGTCACGCAGCTACGGAACGCTTTGCTCCGATTTCAAGCAGAGTGGTCTCGACGTTCAGCCCGAAAAGTCGAAGAACGCCGCGGCAGACGAGACGAAGCAGGCCCAAAAGGAAAAGGGCAAAGGCAAGGGCAAGGCTGCCGAGCAGAAGAAGAGGAAACAGCCGAAGCCGCGAGGCCTGTTTGCGATCGACTGGTTCCGTATCGGTGCGTTCTTCCCCCCGGAAGCGCTCGTTTGGCACAGCGTCCGCTGACTTCATTCTGACAGTGCTCGACGAGGCTCATCTGATCAAGTCACGGACGACTCTCAATGCGAAAGCGAGCTACGCTCTCAAGGGGACTCGGCGGTGGGCGCTTACCGGAACTCCGATCGTCAAGCAAGTCCTCCAGTCCCCCTTTGCTCTGACACTTCTCTCGACACTTTCTGACCTAAAAATGACCGTGTACAGCCGACTCGAAGACCTGTACTCGCTTCTGCACTACATCCAGCTCGAACCCTGGGGTAAGCACCATCGTGGGGTTCCGACGCTACAGGAGTGCCCCCGACTGACACGCGTGCCCATGACAGGCAACTTCTCGTTCTTCAAGACGTTCGTTACTGTGCCTTTCCAGAACAAAGACCCGCGTGCGATCCAGGTCATTCAAGTCATCCTCGAAAGCATTCGTGAGTTTGTGACGAAGCGCCCCGTTACTCTTCCTCGCGAGATAGCTAATGCGCCGGTTTACAACCCAACAGTCCTCCGTCGCGAGAAGAAGATGCGGGACAAGGACGGCAACCCGATCGTTTCTCTGCCCGAAAAACATATCGACATCGTGCACCTCGACTTCAGCAAGGACGAACGGGAAATCTACAACGCGCTGTTCCAGAACGCCAAGTCGAAGTTCTTGGGATACGCCAAAGAAGGCACCGTACTCCAGAACGTCACGGCGATCTTCTCGATCCTGATGCGGCTGCGACAAGCGGTCTTGCATCCTTCGCTCGTGTTGAAGCGCTTGAAGGAGAATCTCCGGATTCGCCAGGCTCAGCATGCTGCCGGCGACGTCAGTTCTGAAGCCGGGCAGGCAGAGGTGGGCCAGATTGAAGACGTCGCGATTCAGCGGATGATCGAGCGCTACATCGCTGGCTCCGCCGACGCTGGCTCCGAGGCAGCAGCGAGTCAGGTCATCGACGAGATGCTCGACATCGACAGCTCTCACGGCGTCAAGCCGGAGCTCGGCGAATGCATGCTGTGCATGGAGGTGAGCTTGAGACCGGAGAGCTTGTGCCGAGATGTCGACGCGCTAAACAGCCTTATCTTCCGGCAGCCCGTCGAAGTCCCGGTCTGGATGCCGGTGTGCCAACACATTGGCTGCAAAGGCTGCGTCTTGCAACATTTGACTGACTGCCAAGATGCAGGCGAACCCGTACGTATCATCCAAGCTAGCTTGGCATCTACTTGCTGACGGCGGAGAATTTCTACAGGCGACCTGCCCGGTCTGTGCACGCGGACCGTTGACCGAGCGCGATATCGCCGAGCTTCAGAAGGCGGACGGCACGAAGCCTACGCCGGGCGCCAAAAAATCTGGCTACTCAGTCGCAAAGATCGTCTCCTCGCCCGGTTCGTCCTCCTCGAAAGAGGTGCTCACGTTGCTCAGTTCGGACGACGAGGACGAATCCTCGTCTCCGAACCTGGACGTCAAGGGCAAGGGAAAAGCTAAGGTGACCGAGATCACGCTCGACTCGGACTCGGACGACGATGATGACGGCGCCAGCGAGTCGGATGATTACATGCCGAGTTCCCCGCCACCGGCCAGTGCCGGCAACGCCATGGAGGACGATCTTGGAGAGCTGGCGAGTAGCGACGACGACGACGCGAATGACAAACCCAACCGGCAGCACCTCCTCTCCGGAGCCGACTTTAGGGCTTCGACAAAGCTCGACGCGCTCCTCAAGTCGCTTCAAAAGGCGAAAGAGAAGGATCCGAATCTCAAAGCAGTCGTCTTTTCGCAAGTGCGTATCGGTCGCGTGCACGGTTTCAGCGAACCAGTCTACTAAACTCGCCTCACTTTGCAGTTCACCGGGTTCTTGGACTTGATTGAGCGAACGATGAATGGCGAGAACATAAAGTACGTGGACCACCCTGCTTCAGCGAAGATGATGGCGTGCTCACACGTGCAGCTCGATTGCAGCTACCTGCGGCTTGACGGAGCGATGGCACAAGGCGTGCGACAGAAGGTTGTCCGCAAGTTCACCACGAGCGAGAAATCGATCGTCCTCCTGGCCTCGCTGAAGGCTGGCGGTGTCGGCCTGAATCTGGTGCGCATCACATGAGTGAGATCCGGCTCAAGCAGCACGACGCTGACGATTCTACGATGGCGAAAGATCGCCGCCAACCACGTCTACCTCATGGACACTTGGTGAGCTGCAATACCAAGAGCAGATCAGAGGTATATCCCTGTTAACCTGGTATTTGCGTGGTGCAGGTGGAACAGCGCTGTCGAGAACCAAGCGATCGACCGCATTCATCGCTTCGGCCAGACTCGCGAAGTAGGTTCGCCTCCTTGGACCGGGTGGTGATGTCGTGCTGACTCGCGATCGCGCCGGTAGGTCTACGTCACCCGCTTCCTCATCAAACATTCGATCGACGACAAGATGATTGCGGTGAGCAGAGAATCGCCTACTCTCATGCGTTGGTCGGCGGCGTCTGACACTCTCTCGTTCGTTCGTGGCACAGTTGCAAGAGCGCAAGACCAAGGTCATCCAGGGCGCTCTCGGTGGTAACAAGGACAAGGACAAGAAGCAGCTCGCGGAGGACCTCGCCCTGATCTTTGCCGACGACTGAAGCGGGGGCACAAAGTTGTGTGGCGGCGGGTGAGAGGAGGGAACGCTTGGCTTTTGAGGAGGGGAATGTCATCCTGCATTTCAGACGTCTTTGCGCTTCTTCTTCTTTTTGCTCGCATCAGATGCGGCGGTGACTAAGTTGGCCTGCTCTTGCCACCACCGCTCCTTCGCGGTTTGCAAGCGATAGCGACCCTTCTCGCCCTTGGCCGCTTCGTGCCTGACCACGCTGTACTTGGGGGTGCACGCGTCGCCTTCCTCCTTCTGAGACGAGGCGAGTTTGATCTCCATGATGGGCGCCTGCGCAAGCGACTCTTGCATGCGCCGACGGAGTAGCCGAGGGGTGACGCTTTTCGGTAAATGCCATTTCGAGTTGGCCGCAGACGGCTTCAGCACGCGCAGAACGCGGGACTCTGGAGAGCTCGAACGCGGCAAGGAGTCCTCCTTGTCTCTGCACTTGCGCGTGGCGCGTTGATCGGGGGTCTGGAGTCGTCTTGGCGGCAGTGGACCAGACGAAGTTGGCGTATCCGCCTTCGCGACGAGCTCGGAAAGCCTGGCACGGCCAGACGCGATCGCGCGAGGTGGGACGTCCAAGCTCGCATACTTTTCGAGAAGCGCGGATGCCTGTTCAGGGTCGACCACCTCGCCCGTCTCGGTGTGCAGGCGGAGCGCGACCGGCGCGCGAACCTTGCCCGTTTGCGAGTTCCAGTACCGCCGCTTGATCGCTCGTATCCGCTGCGGGATCAGCTGACCGAGGAGGCGAGCGTCTTCGGATGTTGGATCGGCGCGGGCGGGCAGGGTCGGCGGGTTGAGCAGTTGAGACGGGGTCGGAGCACGAGCGGTATGGGCGACGGAGGACGTGACGAGTGCCGCCAGCGGAGGCGGGAACGAGTGTTTCGCCTTGCCCTCGACAAGACCGAGACTTGTGTAAGGCTGTGCATGGGGAAGCGGGTGAGCAATTCGCTTGGAACAAAGTCGTGACTACGAGGGCGTTCACCTGCAAGGCGAGGTGCTTCTCTTTGCCCCGGAGTCCATAGGCGTGCTCGATCGTTCGGGTGATAGCATGCAAGTAGCCGTCATTGGCGGCTTGTAGATGTCGCAGGAGCTAAAGAATGGTGCTGCAAGTTCAGTACGCAGGTTGGAAACGGAGCAGGGAGGGAACGAACCTTTTGCGCCCGCTTGACTCTCCGGACTGCTTGCAGGCTAGATTCGGGTTCGGGTTCGCGGCGAAAGAGACCGCGGATCTGATCTCTGTAGTGCTGGCTGTGCTTGGTGATCTCGTCAGCCTTGAGCGGCGGACCGAGTGAGCATGCGAGAGAGAGACGGACCTGACGCGGCGATCTGGCAGATTGCGCGCCTCTCGGAGCAAACTCCGGTACAGTTGCACGCCTAGCAGCATGACCTTGACAGACGGCCTCAGCTGGATGTGGCTTCCGCGAGTGAGCGCCCGATCGCCCTGTTCGAATTCGCCGCACGTGCTGCGAAACGCGATCAACTTGGAAACGCTCTCGACTTCGCAACGCACGCTCTCCCCGCTGCTGCGCTGTTGCTGACGCAGCGCTGACGGGACCCAGGTCAAGCAGGGACCTCGCCCCCAAGTCGAGTCGGCGTCGCTATGCCTTCGCGGCGCCCGCAGGCTCCTCCCGCCGCCGACACGACTATGCGACAAGGTTCGGAGCATCTGCGGCTCTCGAAGCTCCTCGTCGCCTACGCAGCGGCCGGCCTGGCCATCTGCTTCGCTATCTACCGCGCCTACGTCACGTCGCAGCCCGTCTACCTGCCAGGCTCGCTCATCGAAGGCGCTCGAGGAGGCGGCGCGGGATCCTGTCGCATGATTTACATGTCGCCGTCGTACTTGCACCTGTCGGGCTTCGGACGCGAGTTCACCCGCATGGGGAATGGACCCTGGGGACTGTACCTCTATCGAGAAGCCGGCTGGGATCAAGATCCTTACGTCGACGATGGACAGGGAGGGCACAAACTGCACCTGACCGGAACCCCCATCCTCTTCGTTCCCGGGAATGCCGGCAGTTTTCGTCAGGTTCGCAGTCTCGCGAGTGCGGCGAGTCGCTCGTGGTACGAAGCGCCGGGCGTCAAGCGCCGCGGGAGCCGTCCGAGCGAGGGAGCTGCGCATCTCGACTTTTTCACCATCGACTTTAACGACGATTTCTCGGCCTTTCACGGCCAGACCTTGCTCGACCAAGCCGAGTACACCGCAGATTGTATACGCTACATTCTCTCTCTCTATGCCCATCACGAGGATGAAGTGTCGGGCAGGAAGCGACCGGACCCCATGTCTGTCATGGTCGTCGGCCACTCGATGGGCGGGGTCGTCGCCCGAGCTGCCATTCTCAGCCCAAACTATCAGCCGTTCTCGATCTCGACCCTGGTGACGCTCGCGACGCCTCATGTCGTCCCGCCCGTGACGGTGGACGCAGGCGTCGACCGCGTTTACGCCGCGATCAATTCGTACTGGCGTCAAGCGTACGATCTCGCGGATCCCTACTTCGTCTCGGCGACAAAGGCCGTCCCTGTTTCCTCTTCCGTCGCCAAGTTCCGAGCCCTCCCGCACGAAGAGCTCCGCGACCTCGTCCTCGTCTCCATCGCCGGCGGAATTTCGGACGTCACCATCGCCTCAGAATCGGTGTCGCTCGCTTCTCTCGTGCCGGCAGACGGCTCGAACGGATTCACAGTCTTCACGACCGCCATTCCGGGCGTGCAGACTCCGATCGACCACTTGGCGATACTCTGGTGTCAGCAACTCATGCAGGTCGTCGCCGAAGGCTTGCTCGCGATCGTCGACGTTCGCCGTCCCCAGGGCGTCACGAGACGCTCCGAACGGGTCCGCGAGCTCGGCACGCGTTGGATCGGCGCACTCGAACTGCCACCCGCCGCGCGCCATCCAGGAGATTCGCCGCGCCTCGTCCCCCTCGACGAGTTGGAGAGCAACGTGATCAAGCTGGTGCACCTTGAATCGGCCGACCGACTCGTTCATCGACCCAAGGAGAACGCGAGAGGTCGTGCGGCGTACCGCCTGCCGATCCCGTCGTCGAGAATCGGAGACGGACCGCGCGTCTTCTCCTTGCTGTCGTCCGCGACGATCGGACGAAAAGCGGCGGACAACGTCGAAGTCTGGATCTGCAAGAACGCTCTCGGCTCCGAGGACGAGCCCGCGTCAGGAGCCTGCAGCATGGTGCACGCGCAACACACGACGCTGTTGCCGTCGTCGTCGCATTCGAGCGTCTCGCCAGTCTTGCCGGCCCCGGTCGAGGAAGGCTCGATCAGCTCTGTCAGACTGGAAGCAGGCGACTTTGACGACAAGTCGGCGCTCGTCGTCATCGTCAAGGACTGCACGACGGATTGGGTCCTGGCCGAATTTTCCGACGCAGCCCAGCAGACTCATAAGATCGAACACGGGGCTCTGCGTGCGTCGACCCGTTTCGCATAAAGACTCGAAATAAGATGCTGACGCGTGCACTTCTCAGATCTGCTGCTGAACGGGGCCAAGATCGCCGCCTTCCCTTCCTCGCCGTCTCTCGTGTCGGAGATCTGGCTCCCCGCACTCGACACCTCGCTGCTGTCGCTCAAGCTGCACGTCTACAGGAGCTCTTGTCAAGGTGGGTAATCTGCGCATGCACACTGGGGTTCAGCTCAAGCGAAACCCTCCGCTTACTCGTTGGCACGCTTGCAGAGCATTCGACCTTGTTCGCGCCGTTGATCCGCCAGTACTCGCCGGCGGTGCACGAATCCAAATTCTTTCCGAACGCTCGCCTCGCTTCGCTATACACGCACACCTCTGGCCCGTACGTGCCTCCAGCTGCGTCGCCATTCGTCAGCACCGGCACGCGCTTGCAGTTCTTCCTCGATCCGACTTGTCCCCGAAATCCGGAGGATCAAGAGCAGCACGATCTCGCCCTTGAAGTTCATGTAGACGTCCGAGGTACTCTGGGAGCTCTTGCTGTGCGCTTCCGCATGGCGCTGGTCACCATCCCGTTCGCACTCGCCATGCTCGTCGTCGGTTTGCAGGTCAAGCAGTACAACAGCGGTCGTGAGTGCGACGTCGTTGGCGCAGAAGCGAATCCGTTGCTGACTTTGGCGTCTCTGCACCAACAGGAGCTTTCCCTTCCTTTGGCGAGACACTCTCGTTCTTCGCCCGCCGCTACCTGCCCGGCCTCCTGGTCGCCCTTCTCGGAGCCGCCTTTCTTCAAGCGATTGCGCTCAGCACTCACGCCGCGTCCGAACATCATCAGCTGGGCGATCCCCGGCATGTCGGCAAGCAAGCCGCGCAGCGCTCGGTGCCGTCGCCTTGGCTCGCCGACCTTTTCCTCGGCACATCCGGCAGTTTCTGGACACCTCTCGCGCCCTTGCTCGCGTTCGCGCTCGTCGGCGTCGTCGCGTGCGAGTATGTGCTCCTTGCAACTCTCGTTGTGCTGTCGTCGGCCGCGGTCCGATGGCTTCAGAAGAACGGAACCACCGGCATTCAGGCATTCTTCCGGTAGGTCTGCGAGCGGCAAGATGCGCTTTGTTGAATCAAGAACGACGCACTCACTAGTACATTTCCCTGCAGCGTCGCGGAAACACCCGACACCTTGCCACTGCAGCGAGTGATCACCCTCGCGCTACTCTTGCTCGTCGTCGTCTTTTTCGCGCCCTATCAGTTCGCATTCCTCGTCATGGTCCTCGTCCACTACTGCTCGACGGTTCGCGCGCTCCTGCTCGCAAAAGAAGACAGCATGGCCGCTGTGCAGCCCGAGGGTCCGACCGCCGCCTCTGCGTCTTCAGCCCGCCGCGCCTGGGATCGCTATCATTACGCCTTCTCTGTACTCTTCCTACTCGTCCTCCTGTCTCCCATCAACGCCCTCATCCTCGTCGTGTGGGTCAGGAACTTGGCAGTCGGCTGGCTCGCCCCGTTCTCGTCAGACCATAATGTGCTGTTGATCCTCGGCTTCCTCGCCAACGTCGAGGCACTCCACAGCGGCAAGCTCTTGCAGCGCAATGACAAGCGCAGGTAAGTCAAACCATACCCAGTCTCGATATAGTCCGCACTGCACTTGCCGCGAGAGGCTGTTAATCCCGCGCACCTCCTACAGTCTATTCTCCCTGATCACGGCCGCTGCCTTCATCCTGCCGGCTGCATACGCCTTCCTCTACGGTATCCGGTCGGCGCACCGACTTTACTCGCTGGCGAATCTATCGTTCGGGTGGCTCGCATTCAGCACAACGGAATCGTACCTGGACTTGCAGCGGCGCCTGCCCGGAAAACTCTCGGCGACGTTTCGCAGCGAGTCGCCGACTCTGGCGAAGCGGCGCCTGAGTGAACCTCCCCGGGTCAACGGGACCCTTGCAGAGTCGGGACCGACTCCGAAACCAGCTGCAGCCGGATCTGCGGACGGAGGAGGAAAAGGATGAATCCGGCTTGGAACTTGACCGGGACCGGTTTCCGTCCGTACCATTTGTTGTTGTACATGTGACCAGTCTTGACCTCTATCACGCGCTTGGCATGCGGACGGCCAAAGGGAGACAATTGCCGGCGGTCGCTTCGGAAGCAGCTCATGTGGGGCACTGCATTGTCAGCGCCTCTTGTCTCCTTCACAGCCCTCACTGGCCCACGCAGACTCCCACGGTGCGTTGCGGTACGCCCGAGGAAGGCATGCACGACGTTCCGAGGCCCCTGACCGCGCCCGTGCTCTGCTGACAATGTTCCCCCGCAGTCGACTTCCGACTCTCTCATCGGCCTCCTTGAATAGAACTCGCCGCACTGCACGATGACTCGCAAAGCTTACATCGCTGGTATTGGTTTGACCGCGTTCGCCAAGCCAAGGAACCAGATTGATTACCCCGAGTACGGGAACTTCTTGCGTCGCCTTTTCCGCGTCGTGCGTGCTGACCGAGGCTCTCACATTGGTGCAGACTCGCCGTCGAAGCGGCGACAAAGGCCTTGCTGGATGCGGGCATCAACTACGACGAGGTGGAGCAGGCATTTGCCGGTTACGTTTACGGCGTGAGCTCGAATCGTTTTAACTCCTCTCGGTCGAAGTGGCAACTCGGACTTTGCGTGTTAATCTTACCGTCTGCGCTCCGGAACAGGACTCGACTTGCGGACAGCGTGCGCTGTACGCTCTCGGCTTGACCTCGATCCCGATCATCAATGTCAATAACAAGTGAGGGCGGAGAACGCGGTCAGCTCCGAAAGATCGCAGCGGTGCTCACGGCAATTTGCGCTCTACAGCTGCTCGACTGGCTCTTCGGCACTTTGGCTGGCACGCCAGGCAGTCGAGTACGGAATCAGCGACTGCGTGATGGCGCTCGGATTCGAAAAGGTTAGTGGTCGCCTTCCTTCGCTGATGCCTAGGGCAGGAGAAGTTGATGTGATATGTCTGTCTTTGCTCGCTCAGATGGCCCCCGGCTCTCTCACGAACGCTTTCAGTGACCGCGACGCGCCTCTCTCAAAGACGGTCGGCCTGATGAGCGAAATGGGCAAGATGTCAAACGGACCGTTTGCAGCCCAAATCTTTGGCAACGGCGGCGAAGAGTCGGTCCATGCCTCTGCCCTTTCCTCAGAGAAGTACACTGACGGCACAAGCAAACAGATACTGCGAGAAATACGGCGCGACCCGGGAGCATCTGGCCAAGATCGCGAGCAAGAGCCACCGCCACTCGGTCAACAACCCGTACGCGCAGTTCCACCACGCGAAATCGACCGAGGAAGTCTTGCAAGACCAGAAGGTCACCAATTTCTTGACGAGGTGAGAGGCCGATATGGTCCCTGACCGATGGGAAATTGCTGACCTTGTTTTCGGAAGGTCGATGTGCTGCCCGACTTCGGACGGAGCCGGATGCGCCATCGTCTGCTCCGAGGAGTTCGTCAAGCGTCACAAGCTCGAGAACCAGGCGATCGAGATCGCCTCCATGGGCATGGCTACGGATTCGAGCAAGCTGTTCGACGACCGGAGCTCGATCGAGCTCGCCGGCGTCGACATGACCCGCAGGGCAGCCAAGGAAGCTTTCACGAAAGCCGGAATCACGCCTAACGACATTCAGCTCATCGAGTTGCACGACTGTTGTAAGTTGCAGTGTTTGAGTTCTTCCTGCGATCGAGACTGATGCCCATTGCAGTTGCGCCCAACGAGCTCATGACCTACGACGCTCTCGGCCTCACTCCTCCGGGCAAGGCGCACGAGCTTGTGGACCGAGGCGACAACACCTACGGCGGAGCCTATGTCATAAACTCCTCGGGGGGGCTGTTGGCGAAAGGTCACCCGCTCGGCGCGACCGGGCTCGGGATGGCCTTCTACTGCTGCATGCAGCTTCGCGGCTGGGCCGGACCCATGCAGGACCCGCGCTGCGTTCCGGGCGAGCTCGAGAAACAGGGCAAGACGGCGTACACGCTCTTGCACAACGTCGGGCTCGGTGGATCGTCCGTCGTCGCCATCTTCCGGCGTCCCGACTTTTACGCTGCAAACGGCAAGCCGGACGGCCGCGACCGCGTCGGCTACAACCATGGCTGCGAATGCAAGCGCGTGACCATGTCCGAGTACGTTTCCTTCTCTTTCGTTCCCTTCCTCTGTGCTTTCGATTTCCGAGACCGGCGGCGTCGTTCGCTGGGTCGGAAGAGAAGCCGGAGACGAAGCTGACGCGGGCAGGTCTACAGCGTTGACAAGGTCAAGAGCAAGAAAGCTTTCTCCAAGTGGGCCGAGGCCGCCCTCTGAAAGGGAAATGCACCAAGTCGACTTTGGTCGACTCTTTTCTCTCTCTCTCGCGTTTCCATGTCAACCTTCCGAGCCCTCGCCACTTGTTTCTAGCCTCTCCGTTGTCCTTTGTATGTAATCGAGTACCCTATCATCTGTAAATAGGAAAGGAAAGTGCCTGGCTCCCTTGTCTCCGGCCGACTTGGCCATTTTCGACTGCGCAGCGCTCTTTCTCGTCTCCCTTTCCTGTCCGCGACCTGTCTCGTGCTCCCCTGTCCGCGAGCGATCTCGTGTCCATATCTAGAGCAGACTGACGCCCCATCGACGCTTCGACAACCCGTCCCAGCCCCAGCCTCGTCGACTCGGAGTGCGTCATGGCGGCCGCCGTACCGGCCGAATTGAAAGCCATCTCCCCCTACTTGGCCAGGGCGACGGAGCTCGAAAAGGCCGAGCCTGTCATCTCGTACTGGTGTGCGTACCCTATCCTGTCCGCGCTCGCCCGCTCCGGTGTACCGGGCTGACCTCGTTTGATCGCCTTTCCTCCGGCTTGTCGCTGATCGAGGTCCCATCCAGGCACGTACTATGCGCTCCAGCAGGCAATGTCGCTTGGGTCCAAGGATCCGGAGAGTCAGGTCTATCTCTTTGGCCTGATGGACAAGCTAGAACAGGTGCGTGCAGCGCCAGCACATTGTCGTTGACTGGATGTGGGGGGGGACGACACCGCTGACCTTACTCGCGAGGCCCTATACAGACCAAGTCCGAGCACGCGACAGAAGAGGCATTCACAGACGATATAGCTGCCGGCGCATACATCGAAAACTTTGGCTTGAAGCTGTTCTCGCAAGCCGATAACGAAGACCGGAAAGGAAAGGCGACACGGTGCGTCTGCAACGCTGTGGAGATGCGGTACAACCGCTCTTGGGAACGAGCTGACTCTCGTTGAGAATACACAGATTGACTGCCAGAAAGTTCCTCGCCGCTGCCAACTTCCTCGAGCTGCTTTCCATCTTTGGCGAAGTCGCCAGCGAGGCACGTCCACCCACCCTTCTCTTCCTTCTTGCCGCCCCCTTCCACGCTGACTAAGTCAGGCACACACCACAGAACCGCGAGCGGATCAAGTATGCGAAGTGGAAGGCGACCGACATTGCGAAAGCGTTCCGCGAGGGCCGGAAACCGACGCCCGGACCTGCCGGCGGACTGCAAGAGGGCGAGGAGGACGCGGCGGACCCATCCAAGGTGACTGCCGACGAGGCGAAAGAGCTCTCGAAAGAATTTGAAGCGCTCGACACGCGGACAGAATCTGCCGCGTCGAACGAGCCGGCGCCGAAGGAAGGCACGGACTCGTCTCTGTCGGCGAGCGCGGCGTCACCGGCGGCGGCGGCGGGGGACGACGCGACGACGTACGCCTTTCCGCAACAGCCGACGACATTGCCGTCTGCACCACCAGCCGAAGACGTTCCGGACTTTGTCGGTGAGGACGAGTTGCCCGATTTTGGCGCCGCCGAAGCCGATCAAGGGACGTCGACCGCCCCGGACCTGCTGGCCGACACGCCTTCGTCGACACTACCGCCGCCGCCACCATCCGAGTCTCACCAAACGTCGGAACTGCCGGAACCGCATGCGCACCGGCCAAGCGAACCTCCTGCGTTCCCGTCGGCCGTCTTCCCATCAGCGCCTGCCTTGCCGCCCCATCCTCCTTCTTTCTTCCATGCCCCCCCAGCTGCAGTTGCCGGAACGCCGCCCTCCTTCAAGAGCCCCCCGGCCTCCTCGACAGCTGCCGCTCCTCCTCCTCCGATCGCAGCCCGACTCCCAGCGGCGTCTGCGCCACCGCCGCCGCCGCCTTCCACCGTCGAAACCAAGATGGACAATTTTGACCCGGTCACGGTCGCGCAGGTGCAGAAACATGCCAAGTGGGCCATCTCTGCGCTCAACTATGACGACTTTGAGACGGCGAGGAAGGAACTTCGGCTCGCGTTGGCCATGTTGGGAGGTTAGATTCCACTTTGGGCTCGACTGCAAAGAAACGCGTGTTGCCTGATACTATCTATCTTTTATGCCTTTCGTACCAGCGTAGTATCCTGCTGGGAGGAAAGAGCAAGCGATTGTAAAGGGGAAGAATTGTAATCGGGCATTACAAATGGTTCCATTTGCCGGTAGCTTGCGGGAGCGGCTGCGATCTGGCAGAGTCGGCTTCCTCGATACGCTACGCGACCATGTCTGCGACCCAGCCGAGCGTGTCGCTCTACGTGAGCAACCTGAACTACTCGCAGGTCCCGAAAGAGGGTGCGTCCGATCTCCTCCTCTCACCCAGACGACGACGACGACGGCGGCGACGACGGCCAACGATCTGACACACCGTCCGCTTGCAGAGATCCGGAGAGCGTTGTATGGCTTGTTTGCGACGTACGGCAAGGTGCTCGACGTCGTGCACGTCCGCAGTCCCAAGACGAGAGGGACGGCGTTTGTCGTGTTTCGCGACCTCGCGAGCAGCACAGCGGCCATGAGGGGACTCGACGGCGAGTCGTTCTACGGCAAGAGCTTGGTCAGTGGACACTCTCGCCCGCTTGGCACCCTGACCCTGACCCTGACCCCTGACCTCCGTCCCCACCCGCGTGCTCGTCTTGCAGCGGATCTCGTACGCGAAATCGACTTCGTACGCGACCATCGCTCAAACTGAAGGACCCGAAGCCGTCTACGCTATCAAGCTTGGGCTCCGGGACGCCGACGACGCAGGCAAGAAGAGCAAGATGACCGTCTCGGCCGCGCAAAAGAAGCTGGCAGACGACCGACGAAAGGAGAAGCGAGGGCGGGAAGACGAAGGCGAGGAGGAAGAAGAGGAGGATGAGGACGACGAGGCAGACGGCGGTCCGCAGAAGAAGAAGAGTCGACAGGATGGGGAGGAGCAGGAGGAGGATGGTGAGTTTGACCTCTCTTTTGCATGAACGAACAAGGCTCTGTGTGCGCCCATCTTTTGCTGACTTTCGGATACTTGGGGTATCTTTCGTTCTTGTGAACAGACGCTATGGAGGAGTCTGACGATGACGAGGCGGCGGAAGAGGGAGCACCAACCTTTGGCCCGGCATCAGCAGCGCAGGGCGAGGTGCCGAATCCGATCCTGTACGCCGAAGGATTGCCGACAGAGGTCACGAGCGAGATGCTCTCTGCACTGTTCCAACAGTGAGTCGGATATACAGCTTCAACTCTCTGGTCTTCGGCCCGGAAAAACCCTCCGTATCTGATTTTGCTTTTCGCCGCCTGCGCAGATACTCGGGACTGGCTTCGCTCCAACTTCTTCCCGTCCCCGTCGACGCTCCGGCAAAGAGCGCGACGGCGCTGATTCACTACGAGACGATGGCGCAGGCAGGCGTGGCAAAAGAGGCGCTCGACGGGTTCCTCGTCGACCGGGATGCACCGATGAAGGTCAGCTGGGCCAAGCGGGGCTGAGGCAAAAGCAGGCTTTTCGTGTGCACTTGCAACAACATAGTGCTTCTTGTATTACCTTTCGCGCCGCGGCGGTGTACGATCTCGAGTTCGAGACACCAGAATATGCCTGACCGGATTTGGCCATTGCTCCCCTCCCAGCTTTGGATAAGCGGAACAGGGTACCTGGGATGGCGAGACGCTATGCAAGCTACCTCGGACTCCCCCCGAAAAGAAATTCGGATAGGAGACCTGTTGAAACGAAATCCACGCTTGAAGGAAATCTTCATTAGCTTTGACTTCCACCACGCCGGCGTAACATGCGCCGAGTCGCAGGGCATGCGTTGAGAGCTGCCTCTAGACCACATGCCGTTCCTGCGCTGGCCCGCACCCCTCCGCACGCGGTCGCCACTCCGCCTCGCACCTTTACGAGTTCGCCCCGGTCCAGCTTCTTCTTCCGGCGCCCGACCAAGAGCGCGAGCGACCTGGCGCGCGAGTTGCTCGACGCCAAGGATCGGGATCGGCCGGATGTGCTCGCGCGCGTGTACCCGCAGCTCGTCGAGGCGGCCAAGGAGGCGTCGTCGTCGCGAGCACCGCCGCCGCTCTCGCCGGACGAGTTGCGCGCCCTGATGCGCTTCGCCGTAAAGACGAGGCGCTTCCAGCTCTGCCTGCGTATATTCAACGACATGACGCGCGTCTTTGGCTTCAAGCACTCGCTCTGGGACCACAACGTCCTCTTGCAGTGCCTCGTGCAGGCAGACCGCTTGCCAAAGGCGCTCGAGTGGATCGAGTCGATCCGGGCCGCTCAAGGCCTGACTCCGACCGCTTCCGAGTGGAACATTCTCCTGCAAGGGTGCCGGCGCAAGGGGGACCTCCAAGGGATGCAGGACCTCGTTGCCAGGATGCGGTCGAGCGGCGTCGAACCCAACGTCGTCTCTTACAACACCCTCATTTCGGCAGCCTTTGATGCCGGGAACCTCGCACGAGTGCGCGATACCGTGCGAGATATGCGGTCGGCCGGGATCGAGCCGGACCGGACGACAGACACGGCCCTTCTCGTCGGGTTTCTCGAGGCGGGCGAACTCGCTAGTGCACGAGAGGTGCGCGAGCGGCTCGCGAAATCCGTCGGCTTGGTCTCGAAACTCAAGGGCAAGTCATCGGCACGGCAGGAGCTTCCCACGATCAACGCGCTCGTCAAGTACGAAGCCGTCATTGGCGGCTTCGACGAGGCTCTCGCGCTGGCGCAGCAATTCGGCGAGGATGGCGTATCTTTCGATGCGATGACCGTCAACACCCTCGTCAAGGAGGGGATCGCGCGCGTCAGAACCGCCGCGGGAGGGGTGCGCATCCTCGAACGAGTCGAAGACGCCACCGGCGTGCGGTCGAATCGGCGCACCTGGGCGCTGCTCATCTCGCACCTCGCGAGCGATCCAGCCGGATCTGCCGAGGCGCTCGAGGCGTACCAGTCGGCCCGAGATCGAGGCCTCGAACCCGATTCCGGCATGGTCCAGCCCCTGCTCGATATCATGTTGCGGCCCGAAGTGCGGGAGGAGCACCGCGCCGACATCAAGGCCTTGTACGACGACCTGAGCACGTCTTCGCGGACCTACTCGACTGCACCGGACGCGGGCATCTACTCGACCATCTTGCGCGCCTGCGCCGACGTCGACGCGCCAGACCTCGAATGGTCCCGAGCGGTCGTCAAAGACATGCGCCAGCGCGGCGTCGGACTTGACGGACCGACCGCCTCGGCTCATATCATAGCGTTGATGCGAGCGGCGGGCTCGTACGACGAGGCGTTTCAGGCGTACGACGAGATCCGAGCGCTTGGGCCGAGCGTGCTCGACTTGAGGGCGTACAATGCCATCCTCGCCGCGTTCACCTCGCTGCCGTTCTCTGCGAGCGAAGCGGCTCCTCCGAAGCTCGTCATGGAGATCCTCTCCGACATGCGCAAATCGAACCACCCGCCCAACTCGGCGACGTACTCGCTCCTCCTCACCTACTACGCCTATGCCGCGCCTTCGTCCTTCAACCACGTCGCGCACCTGCATTCGCTCATCAAGCTCGACTCGTCGCTCGATCCCGACACGGCCCTGTTCAACTCGCTCTTCATGGCGTATTCGCGCACCGGCGCGACGAGCGCAGCGTACCGGATCTGGGAGACGATGCTGCAGTACACTCTGCGGTCTTCTTCCGGTACGGGAGCCATCGCAGTCGACTCGAGGACGCTGTCAATCTTGTTCGACACGTGCGGGCACGACGGGACGGCGGCGGCGGAGACGCGCGCGCGGCGAGTGTGGGCCGACCTCGAATCGGGTCGGCTCGGCGTCGAGCGGAACTTGAAAGTGTGCGACAGCTACGTCGAGGCGTTGTGCCGCTTTGGCGCGCTCGACGACGCCGAGGCGCTTGTCTTTCGCGACATGATGGACGGCGGTCGAGGACCGCTCCCGCGCTCGGGCGTGAGCACCGTCGAAGTCTTGCTCAAGTTTGCGCGCAAGGACAGCCAGGAACGGTTCGAGGCGGTGTCGAAGAGGATACAGCAGGAACTGCCCGAGTTGTGGGACGCGATCGGTGCAGAGACGAAGCAGCCGAGGCGCCTGGGACGGGCTGAACGAGCGGGAGACGCAGACGAGGGATTCTTCTCGTCGACGGGCACCACGGCGGCGGCGACGCAACTAGAGTCGTAGTTCAAAAGCTGGAAAGATCATTCAAAATGCACTTGGGAGATTTGGCCGACTTTCGCTTGCGAGAGATTGTTTGGTTTGGCATGGCAGGCAGCGGAAGAAAACAATGACAACAACAACGATGAGAGGAAAGGGATGCTACCAGGACTATTCAATGCCGGCCGACAAGCTTGTCGGTGACCGCTCGCGGCATGCAGTAGACTGGGTCGACACGCTGCGTTCCTGGGTAGTCGAGCAGGGCCAATCCTGAACCCACAAAAGCAAAGAGATCGGTCGTCAGCAGTGATCTGCGCCGTCACCCGCCCTCCACGAGAGAGAGTGGAAAGACGCACCGGCGAGGCCAAACACGGTGTGCCAGACATCGGCGACGTCGTCCGGCCGGTCTGCGATCCCGCCCTTTTCGGGATCCTGCGCGCTCAGGATGAACGCAGACAGTTTTGCGGCGTCGATCCAGTGGGCGCGGTTCAGGATCGCGAGCGAGGCGAGGGCCCACCAGCTGTAGCAGACCTGATGCACCCCATCCTCCGTCAGCTCACGAGCGAGTTATGCAATTTGTCCCCGGTTCAAGAGAAAAGTGAAATTCTGTCTGTTGGGGCTCACATCTTCGAGCTTTTCTGGCCGCCCGTTCAGACCTCCGTTCGGCAGTTGTCGCTCGCAGAGCCACCAGCAGAGCGTGTCCGAGTCGACAATGTCGAGGCGGTCCAGGATGGCGAGGGTGCCTAGTGCCGTCCAGACTGGAAGGGGGCAGGCAGTCCCGGTTGCGGTTGCGGTTCACAACAGAGTCAGTGTGCGCGCGAAAGCACGAAAGAGAGCGACGGAACTAGCGACTGACCGTAAGCGGCATGACTCTCTGCACCTTCGACCATGCCGAAGCCGCCGTCAAAGTTTCGACAGTTGGCGATGAACCGGACCACCTTTTCTGTGTCGAGGGCGTCGAGTCGACCGAGCAAGGAGAGGATCGCGACCGCACAGAAGGTGAAACGGACAGAGTGTTCGCCCCACTCGTCTCCGGCGAACGAGCCTCGTTCCGGATCCTGGAGCGACAGCACGTCTGCGGATCGTTTGTAAAAGATCAGCCTCCTCCCCCTCTGCGTAAGTCCTCCCGGTGTAAGGACCCTCGTACAATTGACAATCTTTTCGCGGTCGAGAGTGTCGAGCGAATCTTGCATGGCGAGGATCTGGACGGCGCTGAGGGTGGTGTGGACGTTTGGGTCGTGATTCGGATACGGCGAGAAGGCGCCTACCGGGGGCCGGACCGTCGCAAAAGTTTGGGTAAGCGTTTCGTTGTGTTCACCCCCGTGTCCACGAAAGAAAGGAAGAAATCGACTCGCCGACCGAAGGTATGTAGCAGGACATGACCCATTCGATCATTTCGGTTCGCGGCAACGCATCTTGACGGTCCATCAGCGCGAGTGCGGTCAATCCCCAATAGACGCCATTCATGCGCAGGTGTTCGGTGAAGTAGTAGCTGAGTTCATCGCGGTTCTAGATGTGGATACAGTCAGCCTCCGCCTAGCCAGTGAGAGCGAGAGAGAGAAGGGAGAAGTAGACCTTGTCGAGGGCCTGGATGTACGAGACGTGCAAGTCTGACAGGAGGCTAGTCGGGACTGCATCTCTTGCATGCTGATCTGCCATCCCTGCCTCTATATACGCGGGTCAGATCCAGACGCCAGACGACGGCGGAGGGGACCCGCGTTCTCACTCGCGCTCTCTCTCTCCGTCGGACTGTGCACGTAGAGAAGAAACTATGGACGCAGTCAAGGACCTCGCAGACAACTCCAAGACCTTTGTCAGGGACGGCCAGGCAGTACGCGCCCTTTCCCCTCGCTCCCTCGCCTTCGACGTGTTCATCTCCTCTTCATCCACATGCTAACCTCGCCCTGACTCTGTGCGCGCACAGTTCATCTCCCGGTGTACAAAGCCCGACAAGAAGGGTGAGTCCTCCTCTTTCTTTGGCTGAGCAGAGGGTTTCATTCGCGCTGACCGATCTCCCCCCACCCTGTTGATGTCGTTTTTGCAGAGTACCTCCAAATCTGCCGCGCCGTCGCAATCGGCTTCGCCATGATGGGCGGAATTGGCTACCTCGTCAAGCTCATCCACGTGCGTACCCTTCCCTGGCCCGCTGCATGGTCGCCGTCTCTCTAACCACTTCCTCTCTTTCCTCCTCTTCAGATCCCCATCAACAACATCCTCGTCGGTGCCGCATAGTTTTGGCTGCTCGGTGAGGCGGAGCAGGAAGATATCGTGGTCATACATACGGAGACGGGAAACAAAGGGAAGGAAAGACCGCCACATTACATGTTGCAAACGGGAAACTCTGTATTTGTACCCTCCTTTTCCTCTTCTTCCACCGCCTGGCGCGCAGGTTTACTTTACCCCCTCCCCCTCCCGGGCTGCTCAACAGTAGGGACACTTGCTGAGAGAGAAGTGCGCTGGCTCTTGCTCGGTGTGAACGAGACAGAATGACTGCGAGGTGGAGAGTTGAGACGAAGGGCGCGCCCATGCTCGCAAAAGAGCAACAACGGCATTGCAAAGCCCACATCCAGAAGTACCACAAACAAACGAACGGACAAGAAACCCGGACTCGTACCGAAAGACCCCCCTTCGACTTTTGGGCTTAAGCTGCCTCCTCCGGGAAACGGAATCTCCCGCGCGCTTCTCACTTTGACGCGCCGAGGACCTTCTGAATCTGGCTGCGGAGGCCCATGAAGGAAGTGACGGTCCCGACGAGGCCGATGGTGCCGTCGTCGAGCGAGTGGTAGCCGAGCGTGCCGGCCGGGATGAGGATGTCGAGCGCGTCCTGCGTGAGTTGGTACCGCACCGCGGCCTGCTGGCTGCGAGTATGCCAAGAATAGCGAGCTCATTAAAAGTCAGCTTCCACTTGCTCCGTGCGTTCAGCCGGACCCTCGGGAGGTTCACGCGTCAGCAAACTCACGTCTTGATCGTCCGCAAGTCGGCCTTGGCGGCGCCGTCCTTCTCGCCGGCGGCAGCTCCACGACTGACGGCCTGCTCACGCTGCTGGAGTCCGTACAGCTTGTACAAACTCGAGACGATCGAGAAGGCGATGCCGGTGAACCACAAGCGGGCGGCGCGCTGCTGGATCGCGGCAAACGTGGCGGGCGCGAACGGTCGGACCTTGGCCGAGTGGAGCTGCGGGACGGTTTTATCGCCTGTGTCAGGAGCAAGTCTCTCTCACGCGGTCAGACTCGGCGCTTGCTCACCCAGACGAGGGTGTCGTTGACGAGGTAGCCGGCGTAGCCGAGTTGGCGACCGATCGTGGTAAACTTGAGGACCGGGTCAGTCAAGTCGAGTCCCTTGACAGCCGCCTGCAAGTGTTCGACCGGCTTTCCAATACGCATCACTGTGGTTACGTTTGTCAGAGAGACGTTCGTGCATGGGCGCTCGAAGAAGAAAGCCCGCGGAGTGTGGATCGTTTCGGAGAGGAGGGGGACTCACGCTTGCGGGAGAGGCCGAGGGTGCTCTTGAGAGCTTGCAGGCGCGCGACTGTCTCCTTGGAGTAGCCCTTGCGGAGGCAGTAGTAGGCGAGGAAGCGGGCATAGTACTGGACCGCGCGGTACAGCTTGTCGCGACCGACTGCGCGCGCGAGGCAAAGGAGGAGTCGTGTCAGTCTCAACTAGCGACGGGTTACCAGGATAGGGCCTCTCGTCTTTGTTTTTCCAGACGGCTAGGCGTGTCCGTGCCCATGCTCGTTGAGGCTAGACTGACCGGTGGTTGAGCCGACCTTGAGGGCTGCGGTGACGGCGGGGTGAAGCACGAGCTGGTGAACGACCGTCTGCGCGGGGTACTCCGTGGTCAGTGTACTATGCCTTATGATGGAGTGGCCCTGATTGCTGCCCCAGGGAGGAGGGACTAACCATATCTGCTGGCGGGAAATGCGCGTGTTGATGAGGAAGTGGGGGGGGGCGTGGCGGAGGCAGGTGAAACGCGATAGGGCTGCGATACGAGGTGCGAGTGCGGGTTTGGGCGGACAGACAGGCGAGAGCAGTCGTGTACCTCCGAAGCTGGTTCGTGCGCTGGACTTGGTTCAAGCGAAGCGTTGTCCGGGATCGAGGCCGGCCGAAATTGTTGCCGGAGGCGGCCGAGGCTCATTTTAAGCCCCCCCTGAAGCAGAAAAGGGCAACTTTCACGCGGAAGCAGCGAGTGATGAAACTCGAGCGAGCGAGCGAACGCGGGCGTGAGTCTCGTCTCCTCCTTTGACCCATACAGTCGCAAAGAATGGCCCGCATGGCTCGCTGGATCTTGCCAGTCCTGGCGGCCCTCGTGCCTGCGCTCGTCTCAGCCCGCGAGACCCTCGACGAAGCAGGTCCGTCCGCTCGCTCCTAGTTCTCGGCGCCCAGCCACTCGCGCATACTGACCCCGTGATGGACCTTGCACCGATCCGCCGCAGCCGTGCATGTTCGCGAACTCGTCGCCTATCGCGCTTACAACACCGGCGTCTTGATGAGCCAGTTCCCGAGCGATGCCGACGTGCCGACTCCCGGTCTCTCATTCGGACTCGTGAGTCCTTGTTGCCTCGCCATTGTCTCGACCGGATCCGCCACAGTGGAATCGCGCCGAGACTGACGACTGACGCCTATGGTCACAGCAAGAGTACTATGCGCCGTACCCCGACTCGAACGGCGACCTCCTCATGCTTGCCATGCCCATCGCTGCGGTCCGTCCCCGGTCTCGTTAATGCCATCATACTTGCTTACGGCTTGCTGACACCCGTCCAGCACACCCACACAAGATCTACCGCAACGCCCTGCCGCCCAATCCGCCCAACTTGACCATCACGATCAACGACATGTATGGGTTCGGAGACGGCAACCTCGCCGCAGGCAGGATGCGCGTCGCCCTCTTTGGCACGATCGAGCGCGTCGAGGGGGAGAAGGAGATTGCAAAGTGCAAAGAGGCGTACCTCCAAGGTTAGTCTGGGAGGCGGAGCTGTGCCAGCGTCATCAGATCCAGCAATCACGGGACGCTGATTTGACCTGCCGTTGCACACTCGTCTCCGGTACTGACAGCCCACCCGGATGCGCGTGGATGGGTTCCTCCCGGCGGTCCGCACGCTGCGTTCTACGCCCGCTTCCGCGTGCACAAGGTCTACGCTTTTGTGCGCCGTCTTTTCTTCCCCCTTTGTCCACGAAGATGCCGGAGATCTGATAGGCATGGCTTTGCGACGCGCGCGCGTGTCTCCTTTTTGCAGAACGGCTTCGGAGACGTCGCCTACATCGGCTGGGTCCCGCTCGATCTCTACCGCGCCTCGGGGGCGTTGATGCGCTCCGAGAAGGAGGTTCACCGCCACTGGCCGGTCCCGCAGCAGCCGGAGCAGGACGAACTCGTCGGCGTCGAGCAAGACGCGGTGGCGCGGATCTTGCCGGTCCAGGAAGCCGCGCAGGCTCGCAAGGACCGGTTCCGGATCCAGTGGTGATTTCCCGTTGGTCTGCAGTGGCGCCGATCGATGCAGGATTCCCGTGTCTTGTTTGTGACTTCCCTTCCGCTTGTCCTTGATGAGTCGAGTGTAGCTATAGTATCGTGCATTTAACCCTGTGTTCTCATAATGCTGTCTGTCTGAAGTCCTCGGCGAGAATCGGTTCGCTCGATTGAATGCGTCATCTTCGCCGCCGTCTCTCTCTCTCTTTCTCGGAACGACAACGACAGCACTAGGCGGTGCGATGCTACAAGCACGATTCGGGCAGAGTCTCAAGACTCGGCCAGGGGTGCTCGTGAGGTCACTACAGCTACAGCCAGCTCGACCACCGCAACTCGCCGCGTCCGGTCCGCCATCTTCACATGCTCGCCGAGTCGCGCACCAAGTGCGGCCCTACGCGCGCTTCTACTCGGGTCAGGGTCACTCCCAGGGGTCTAGAAAGGGCTCCAACTTCCGGTTCGCCCTGATCCCGGTACTGCTCGGCGTCGGAGGGACGTCAACCTTGTGGCTCGACTCGCCGAATACCGGCGCCGCCGCCGATCCGGGCAGCAACGGCGGCATCACGAGCAAGCACTCGCTGCAGAGCATCCTCGACAATGTCGAGAAACCGGACGCGGACGAGTTCCTGATCGCGGCGGATGCGGACGACGACCCGGACGAGGACGACTCCCCGCCGCCGCGCCGACTCGTCTTTGTCCGGAACGTGAGGCACTTCCTCCGCGAGTACCTCGTCGAACCGATCTCGACCGGCTTGCGGTTCCTCCAACTCGCCATCATCTTCCTCCCCGTCCTCTTGTCGGCGCCGATCTTGTGCCTCGAACTGGTCGACGACTCGCGAGATCGAAGGAGAGGGAGACCGCCGCGGACGAAGGAACGGAGGACGACCAGGTGGTGGTACTACTTGCTCGTGCACCAGATGGAGATGGCCGGACCAACGTTCATCAAGGTAAGTCGTCCGCCGATTTCCCCAACTCGAAAAGAAAAGAAGCTGATGCCAGGTTTCCTGCAGCTCGCTCAATGGGCAGGCTCTCGTACCGACTTGTTCCCCGCCGAACTCTGCAACCTTTTCGGCAAGCTGCACTCGCAGGGCAAGCCGCACTCGTTCCGGTACACGAAACGAGTGATCGAACGCGCCTTTGGCCTCCCGTTCGAACGCATCTTTGTCGAGTTCCGCGAAACGCCACTCGGGATCGGCGCCATCGCCCAGGTCTACAAGGCGGTCCTCAACCCCGACCTGCTGCCCGAAGACTACCTCGCCTTGAAGCACACCGACGACCCCGCTCCGACCGCTCGCCTGTCGCGCACGATCGTCCCCATGCCGGACGACAAGCGGCCGAAGCACGTACCGGGCGCGACCGTGGCGATCAAGGTCCTGCACCCGCGCGTCGAGAAGCAGATCGGTCGCGACTTGAAGATCATGATGTTCTTCGCCAAGGCGCTCAATGCCCTCCCCGGCATGGAGTGGCTCAGCTTTCCCGAGGAGGTGCAGGTGTTTGGCCAGATGATGATGAGTCAAGTCGATCTCCGGATCGAAGCCAACAACCTCGGTGAGCCCTCCGTGATTCTGTTTGGCGTTTGCCCCGACAATCGACTCATCAGTCGTATACTGCAGTCACGTTCGAGAACTACTTCATGCACCGGCCCACCGTCTCCTTCCCTCGGGCCCTGAAACAATACACGGCACCCCGCGTCCTCATCGAAGAGTTTGAAGATGCAGTCCCGCTCGAGCTGTTCCTGACCAACGGAGCCGGTCCTTTCGACCACCGAATCGCAAACCTGGGCCTCGATGCCTTCTTGGTGAGTTGTCTCCCCGCGGTCAGAAGCGGATCTGCCTGCTGACCAAAAGGAAACAATTGCAGAACATGCTCTTGATCGACAACTTTGTGCATTCGGATCTTCACGTACGGAGACTGCCTCCGGCCTTCTTCCTTCTTGTGCCTGTGGCTGACATTTCCTTCTCACACAGCCTGGAGTACGCTATGCCTGAAGGGACACCGGACGCCCCGAGCCCATCACTGACCCTCGACCGTTTGTGCAGAATATCATGGTCAAATGGTTCAAGCCGTCAACCCGGAACATGCTCGCCTCGCTCTGGGCCGGCCTGCGGGACACGCCTGAACCCGACGCGGCCGACGTCGTCGACAACACGCACGGCGTCGAGATCGTACACCGTCTGCGATCACTCAAGCACGACAAGCAGGCATGGCTCGCCGAACTCGATCGACTCGAGGATGAAGGTTACCAGCCCGAGATTGTCTTTATCGACACGGGATTGGTGACCCGGCTGAACGAAACCAACCGCCGCAACTTTCTCGACCTGTTTACCGCCGTCGCGAGCTTTGACGGCTACCGCGCCGGTCAGCTCATGGTCGAGCGGTGTCGGGCGCCCGAACTCGTCATCGACGAGGAGACGTTTGCGCTCAAGATGCAGAAGCTCGTCCTCGGCGTCAAGAGTCAGACGTTTTCGCTCGCCAAGATCAAGATTGCCGACGTGCTCAGTCAGGTCCTGACCAACGTGCGCGAGCACCACGTCAAGATGGAAGCCGATTTCGTCAACACGGTCATCTCGATCCTCTTGCTCGAAGGGATCGGGCGCCAACTCGACCCAGAGATGGACCTGTTCAAGAGCGCGTTGCCGATCTTGCGACAGCTCGGGAAACAGGTCGGCACGGATCAGCTCGTCCAGGCTGGCAGCAAGATGGACGTCAAGAGTCTGGCCAGCATGGCCAAGGTGCGCTCTCGCCAGTTGTACATGTGCCTTTTCCTAATCCTCGGTGCCTGACCTCTCTCTGTCTCAAATTTCTCCGGCAGATCTGGGTCTGGGTCGAAGCGCGCCAGTTTGCCTCGCTTGCGGTTGCCGATGTCGATAACTTTGTCCGATATGATTAGTGAGTGGTCCGATCGTGGCCTTCTTGCCCGCCAGCAAGCGGTTGCTGACTCCATCGTTCCCTCTTCGTCAGCCTGACGCCCAATATCTAGAGCCTCCCTCCCCTACCGAGTGTTGTGTACCGAATACTTAGACGCCCTCTTCCCGCGAACCTGTCTGCCATATCATCCCCCTTTCTTCGTTCAAGACTCCGGGTCCTCTCCACCGAAAAAGCACCGGCTGGTGAGGAAGGGTGAGATTCGCTGATTGACACGCCGACCCTGGTCGACGCAAAAGGGACTCTTCCCCTACGCTGCGGGCGCCTCGGTCCAGCTGCCCTTCCCCCCAAACTCTTTCCATTCGTCCAGGTAACCGCGGACCTTGTTGGTGACGTCCTCCGCACCCATCGACCGGCCGAACGCGTCGACGAACTTGCCGTTCGGGTCCATGAGATAGAAAAAGATGGAATGATCGACGAGGTAGTCGTCGCCCGGCTTGGTGTTGGGTGGTGTCGAGAAGTACACTCGGCTGCGATGCGCGGGGTGCGGGAAGAGAAGAGACGGCTTCATGAGTGGCGAGCACACAATACTGGTCTGTTTTGAGGCACGTACTAGGCTTTGCAGGTTTTTTTGACATCGTCGTACGAGCCAGTGAGACCGACGAGAGAAGGGTGGAAGTCTGCAGAGTACCGGTCAGATACAGGAGCTCATGCGACGGCGGCACCCTCACGCCCACTCACCTTTGACGTAGGTCTTGACCGCGTTGACGTCGTCTCGTGCCGGGTCGCACGTGATAAAGACGGGCAGGATGTCCACCTTGTGCGATGCGGCTTGCGAAGGAAAGCGATTCAGTCGTCTTGTTTCGTGGAGGATCCGTCAGACCGCGAGGTCGGAGAAGCAGCACGTACAGACGCCATCAACGACCACTGTCATCTTATCGAGCTCTTCGGGGCAAATGTCGGGGCAGTTCGTAAAGCCGAACTGGCTCCGCCGCAACAGAAGCCGTCAGTGGCGGGAACAGGTTCCCGAGTTGGGACAGCAAAGGCGCGCAGCTGCCGACTCACGTAGACCATGCTCCACTTTCCGAGCAAGTCCTTGTCGCTGAAGGGCTTGCCGTCCTGGTCGGTCAAGAGGAACGGTCCTCCGATCTTTGGGCGTCCGACCCGCGCCGCTGCGGTCTCCATCCGTTTCCGTTCGCGGACCTTTTCCTTCTCGGACTGGAAGTAGTACCACAGACCGACGCCGGTAGCGACAAAGACTGCGCCTGCCTTCAGAGTGAACGGCTGCGGTTTGTACGGAGTGAGAGGTGGTCTGTGAGTAACTGCGATGGAGCGCGAGCGAGAAGTGCGGTAACTCACGCCGGCCTGGGTGCGGTTCTGCTGCGTAGAGCTTGAAGATGGCGCTGCATTCGCCGTGCTTGCGTCATTGGCCGGACCTGTAGAGGGCGCCGGGGGCTTGGGCGATGATGAAGTGTCGAGAGCGAGTCTGGACGCAGAGAAGGCGCGCGAAGGAGCGGCAAAGGTTGGACGAGCTGCTGCCCTGAGCGGAGCGATTATTGACCGTGCCAGCATAGTGTGCAGGCTTCTAGTAAGTCTCCTGGGTGGTGCGTAGAGCCTCGAGAGAGAGAGAGAGGATCGGCTCCACCTCTTCGCTGCTTCCGCGTGAAGAATTTTTCTCGAAAAAAATCGCCCGAACTCCGCTCGCTCCCCTCGAGCTCACGCATAGTCACTCGCGAAGCCTCCCACACTGCAGTACGCGTTGACCGAGCAGCTCATCGCACGTACGACTAACAGCCAGTTCCAGCTTGCTCCGACCCGAATCGCTTCGGCCATCGTATCACCGCCTTCGAGCTCTCTTCCCCGTCCGCACCACCCTACTACGCACCCGCGAGACCGGACTAGACCTAGACGGGATGTCGACCGCAGCATCTACTAGTGCTGGCACCTCGGCTGAGGCCGCCACGCTCAGCGGCAGCTCGGCAGCAGCAGCAGCCGACGCAGCAAAGAAGCAAGGATCGTCGCTCTCCGTCTCGGCGCCCTCGTTCGTGCCCTCGACGACGACGACCGCAGGAGCAGCCAAATCCGGATCGGCCGCCATCCCCATCGAGAAGCCCAACAAGCCCGTCTCGCGCAAGCGGCCCGCGCCCGGGTCGCCGCCCCTGAACCCGACCATGATCCCCGCTGCGCCGAAAGCACCCAAGACCAACGCCGAGAAGGACTCGACCAGGAGGCTGATTGTCGTACTCGAGCAAGCTTGCCTCGAGACGTACAAGCACTCGGCGCCGGCGGGGCAGCGGGGCGGGAAGGGAGACGACAAGTACAGCCTCCTGAACTGCGATGACCACCAGGGAGTCCTCGCGAAAATGGGACGCGATATTGCGCACGCCCGACCCGATATCACACACCAAGTGCGTGCCTTGGTCATTTCCTCGTGGCGAGGGAGGGAATCTGCCTGCCTAGAGATGAGGGAAGCTGCTGATCTCGGAACATCTTTTCCCGGCGCGACTGCAGTGCCTTCTGACCCTGCTCGACTCGCCACTCAACAAGGCAGGGCGGCTTCAGGTCTACATCCACACCGCCAAGGGCGTTCTGATCGAAGTCAACCCGGCGGTCCGAATCCCGCGAACCTTTAAACGGTTCAGCGGATTGATGGGTACCTTCTCCTTTGCGACTGTTCTCCCACGTCGATAACGCGCGACTGATGGACCCCTGCGTCTCTCCACAGTCCAACTGCTGCACCGTCTGTCTATCCGATCAATCAACGGTTCAGAAAAGCTCCTCAAGGTGATCAAGGTAAGAGCAGATCCTGCCACGTGCGTGCGTCCGGCTAGTCCTTTGAGGTTAACCTGCCCGACCACAGAACCCGATTACGGATCACCTTCCGTCTCAATGTCACAAAATCAGTAAGTCGTCCTGTTTCTTCTCCGCTGCTGGGCGCGTGTCACTGACCGCTCTGTGACCCCTCCCCCGCGCAGCCCTCTCGTTCGATGCCAAACCCGTCCGGTTGAGAGATTACCTCCCGACGATCGCCGACACGCACTCGATCTGCGTCTTTGTCGGCGCCATGGCTCACGGGTACGTTTCGCAGCGCGATCGTTCCTGCTCGCCACATGTGGTGTTCTCCAGCTCTGCTTTCTGCGCTTCGGACTAACTCGTGCGCGTTGCGGTACTCCCGCTGCAGACCCGACAACTTTGCCGATCACCTCGTCGACGAAAAGATCGCCATCTCGGAGTACTCGCTCTCGGCCAGTGTGGCCTGTGGAAAGGTGCGTTCTCGTCCCGACGCTTTCGTTGTGATCCGCCACGCATTCCGCGTCGATCCGAATGCTGACTCGCTTTCCCCCTCGCGTAACTGATAGTTCTGCTGCGCGACCGAGGACCTGTTTGGCGTTCTCTAAGCCAGCCGGCCATATCACTCCCGTTCCCGTCGTTCTCCGCTCCCGCCCGCATCCCCTCGCATCTATCGCCCGCCCGCCCGCCCGTCCTCGTTCCATTTTTTCCGTTCATCTTTCTCATGTTGCTGGTCCGCCGTGCTCCGACTCCTATACTCTGTCCGATTGGGTTAGCCATAGCCCTGTCTGGTCCTCGTGTGCTTTTTTTCTTCCCGGGATTCTCCTCCTCTTTGGTCTGGTTTTTCGTGACGTGTGCCTCAACGGCCGTGATACTGTAATGTTAGCAGTCTAGATATGCAGTTTGCTTAGGGGTACATAGTTTCGATCGAGATATTGAAGTGGTCCTTGGCGTGCCGCTCAGATCGCGCGCGTTTGCCCCGTCGCTCGTCTTGTTGGCAATTACGATTGACTGGACACTCGCCCAAGCGTGCTTGCAGTGAGTCTCGCTATATCCGCACTCTTGTACACGCGCTCCAGCCCGATCGGCTGACCTGTTGTTCTCCAATTTGACCTTGAGCCGGCAGTCCGTTGGCTTTGTTTTCCTCTCGACGTCTCGCCTCGTCTACACTCGTTCAAGCAGTATACAGTTGCGCTGGTCGCGACTAGAGTTGATCGACGCGTCCAGATACTCTCCTAGACTCACGCCCGTGCGTGCCCACCTCGCCAGCATCGACCGCGAGATTGGCCTCGATCGTTCAACGTTCCAAACCTCAACGTCGACAAGCCGTAGACTATGAGGACCAGCAGCTGCGCGACCATGTCGGTGCTCGCACTCGCGACAGTCGCGCTCGCCAGTCGCCAGCCCGACTTGGCGCCGCGGTCCGATCTTCTCTCGCACGGCGGCGCCCAATCGCGCATGCGCCTGAGGCACAAACGCCAGCTCGACGTCGGCGGGATCGTGAACGGGCTCACGGGAGCAGGGGGTGTTGCTCCTGGAAGTGGCAGTGCGGCGAGCGCGAGCGGAGCGGTCCAGCAGAGTGCGGCTACGAGCGCGGCGGCGGCGACCACCAGCACACCCGCTGGAGCAGCTTCGACGCAACCCGCCGCTACGAGCGCACAGGCGACCTCGTCCGCCCCCGCGACTCCCTCGAGCTCGTCGCAAGCTTCCGCTACGTCGGCTCCGGAGCAAACGAGCTCGTCCGCTTCGGACGCTGCCGACGAGACTTCGTCGAGTACGCAGCGCGCCGTTCAAACGTCGGCGCAGACCAGCTCGTCGGTCTCGACCGAGTCGTCAACTTCAGAGGTTGCATCGCGCGTGACGAGCACAGTCATCAGTTCCGCCGAGGCCTCTTCGTCGACGGCGGCAAGCAGCGCCTCGCAATCGTCTGCGAGTTCGGGACTTTCCTCGAGCACGTCTTCGACCGCGTCGTCTTCGGCCGCGTCGGCCTCGGGCTCGAACGCCGCGCTCAACTCGGACGGCAAGAGCTCGGCGTCGTCGTCGGGCGGTCTTCCAAAACCGGCCTTGATCGCCATCATCGTCGTCGGCTCGGTCCTCGTCGGCGCGCTCGCAATCTGGTACATCATCCGCAAGACGGCCCTGTCCCCTTCGAAGCGATTCGAGAAACGTCTCCGGTCCGAGCTGGACTTTTCGCCAAACCCGACCGATCCGGACTTGAACGACCACAACTCGTACGAGCCGGACGACGCTCACCTCGTCCCCGGCACGCTCGCTCACGCTCGCAACATCAGCGGGATGAGCGACGACAGACCCTACGGGATGGCAGGACAGGGTGTTGCGCCAGGTTACGCGTCCAGTCTCGCTCGCAGCGACTCGGGTGGGAAAAGTCTGCCGGGCACGCCGCCGCAGATGAGCGAGGGGTGAGTCGCCCGTCTCGGCACTTCTTGAAGGGAAGCGTACTGACTTTTATATTCTGCAACAGACTCGGCGCCATGCCGACTATGCCTTACGGTGGCCAGCAGTACATGCAGCAGCCGTACTATGGCGCGCCAGCTAGCCCACGTAGGTCTCCCGGCGCTGTGGGAATTCCCGCAACATCTAGTAAGCTGACGACGCCCCCGACCTCTACAGCCGCTGCCGGCCCCGGTTACTCGCAAGAGCCAGCGTACTCGTTCGGCGAGCTTCACCGCGCCGGTTCGACCGGCTCGCAGCGCCCCCTCTCGCCGATGATGCAAATTCCGTACCAGTCGCCCACCGCGGCGCAGATGTCCTACGACCACGCCGGCAACGGACTCGATCACATGCCGACCATTGCGATCAACCAGGCCGATGCGTACGGCGTGCCGTACAGGCCGGACTCGCGCGCTCAGCATCAGCACCACTACTGATCTGCGCGTCGCTTTGCGCCTTTCTGTCTCTACACCCCTCTCTCACAACCTTCTTCGCCCTGCTTCTTGACCCCTTCGCCCTTTTCTTCGCGCCATTCAAGGAGGAGAAACCACACATTCGTTTCCGATCTTCTCTCCCTCACAGACACTTTCCTCCCTCTTTGCACTTCGAACCCGCTCGTCCTCTATGGTCGATGCGCGTGCTCTCTCCCTTCTTTACAGTCTCGATTTGTCGTAGACACCTCTTTGATTCTTCTGCTCCGCGCGAGCGGGTGGTGCGCAATTGCGCCGGACGCACTTTGGCCCCGCCCTGCAACGCCAGCGACCTTTAACCCTTCCGTTTCTGCTTCGGGACGATTCTTCTCGTGACGAGAGCAGTGAGCGCTCGCCGATGAGCGAGATCGCCGAACGGCCGTCGTGTGTGTAGGACCGATGAGACTAACTACCGAGAGCGAGGGCTTCGAAGCTTGACTCCGCTATCTGCCTCGTCCCCGGTCGCTGAGGTCTTCATCGAGTATGCTACCTTAGCCGGTGCCTGGTCTCTAGAGCAGACGAGTGTGCCCGCACTAGAATACGGCAGGTGGATCCCTCACCGAATAGTCAGAAGAGTGGCAATCTGTCACCCCGACCATTGGAGGCTGGGAATTCGGGGAAGGCACACAACGCCTGGCGCTTACAGCATGTCGATGCTACGGCTGTGGCGAGACAAATACACGGGTCTCCGTCTGGCAGTATCGCCACTGCAGGCCATCGGCATCGACACTTCGGATCCTCGTCGACGACCAGCACAGTCTGCCGCGCGGACTCACACTATTCTAAAACTGTCGATTCGCTCCATAGGAGTGGGCGCTACGTGCTGCGCAGATACCCCTTGGCTGTGCTACGGTGGTCCGAGGGAGTTGAGAAGGTCTCGCACACGTCCGCTTTAACAAACTTGTCCCTCGTAGACTGGAGTGTAGACTGGAGTTATGCCGGAGCTGCTCCACACACGAGTGGTAAAAAGTACCCAGGAACATGAGCGCGAGCACTGCGCGAGCGCTCGAGCTGCTGCCGAGGCTCTCTCCCCCGGCTGAAGCCTCTCAAACGCTGCGATACGCGATCAAGTCCGTCCTTTGACTATGAGCGACGGCAAGGACGCACAGCACATGCGAATGACAAATTGCAGCAACACCTTGCAGTTAATATAGCACTCTTCAGTAGTGGCCGGAGAAATTGTCGCGGACTCGGGAGCGCCTTTAATCGCAGCGGCCACACGAGATGTCTGCAGGGGGTCCATTGGCACGGGTAGAGGACGCTCTCTAGTCTACAGGCTCTATCGGAAGTAATTGCGCGAGACTCTGCGCCGGAAATGACTCCGAGGCAGTGCCGCCATCGCCCCGGCAAGGTTGCGCGACCCGGGGCTCGTCCTTGACGATGAGGCGCCGGATGGTTTTGTACGATGTCGAGATGTGCAGGGAGTGGAAGAACTCGATAGCTCGCAGGGAGCATTTTTCAGCAGAGAGGAAGAGGCCGGTGACGATGGGGAGGAGGTTGCTTGAGCGGCAGCGGAGGTACATGAGCTGAGAGATGATGGTAATGGCGGTCTGTCGTTCGCAGTAAGTCAGCGCCATATTCGGGTACAGAAGACTTGCGTCAACTCACTCGCTCGACGGGCGCAGCCCGATCCGTTCTCGCCGCAGCGCCACCTGGAGACTCGGCGCCTTCCTCCTCACCCACCCTCTCTTCTTCCTCACCATCTTCCCCCTCCTCCGCCCCGTCCTCATCAACGTCCATCGCCTGCGACTGGTCCAACTTCTTGTCCTTCTTGCGCTTCGATCGCGACGGCCCTTTGCCAAGCGTGACGAGCAAAGACCAGAGAAGAGGGAAGAGAGCGGGAATGACGGTACCGAGGGACGCCAAGTTGTCGTCCATGGCGCCGATCTCGTCACGGGTTGTATGCGCGGCGGTGCAGGTCAGGCGCGAGTCGTTTTGGCCTCTCTTGACTTCCCTCGACAGGATCTCGGCGGCGAGTTTGACGATGTCGCGCTCGATGACGGATCTCTTGTCGGCGTTGCGGGTCCGAGCGAGTTCGGTGCGTAGACAGGTCACAGCCCAATGGTCTTCGTCACCGCCAGCCTTCCTATTGATGGTGAGAGAGCGCCAGCGGTCGATGTGCACATTCGGCGACGTTGCGAGCGCGAGATTGAGCGACCGTACGCTGAAACCACCGTCTTTGAGGCCGTCGAGCACCCTGGCGACTTTCCATGCTCGCTGATCGAGCCACAGACACCCTGGCGTGGCAGCTGTCTGCTCAGGAAGTCGTTCTCGTAGAAGCCGGCTGAGATCGGGACTGATGCCGGTGTGCGCGACAGGGGTGGCGGAGGCGCCGCCCGCCGAGGCTTGGTGCGCGTCAACTTTGGCGGAGGCGGATCAACCACGGGCGACTGTATATCCTTTCTCGAGTCGGTCTGAGGGCTCTGACAAGGAAGTGTCGAGGTGAACAAACAACGGCGGTTGGCGCGTCGCCATATCACGTGACCGCGTAATCATTCTCACTCGTGCAGGGGAGGCGCAATCAGGAGTTCGATCGCCGCAAAACTCGGCCGAGCGGGGACCCCACTGCGGCGGCACGACCGAGACACACGCGCCCGGGTTCACTCGAGCTGGGTGTCCTGCAGCTCTTGTTCCCGCTTTACATACGCTGGCTAGCGATCACACTGTACCGACGAGCTAGAGCAACATGTCGGTGATCAAGACCGGTCTCGGAGAGCGCCTCATCTCGAACGACGTCGAGGGCAAGTCGTTCACGGAGCTGCCTGTTATCGACCTCTCCCGGCTCCAGTCGGACAGCGTCGAGGAGCGCAGAGCTCTGGCTGCAGAGGTGCGCTACACACAGAGCAGGTCCGAAGGCCCTATAGCTGACTATCGCGCGCCTGCAGGTCCAAGAGGTGAACTTGACTCGCTATCGCCGCTGATCCGTCGAGTTCCGTCCGCTCACTCCGCTCACTCCGTCTTGCCGACCTCCGCCTGAACAGGCTGCTATCGCGACCGGCTTCTTCTACATCTCGAACCACGGCGTACCGCAGGATGTGCTCGATGCGGCGTTCGACCAGGCAAAGACCTTTTTCGCGCAGCCGATGGAAAAGAAGATGGAAGTCGATCACAAGCTCGGAGACAGCTTTAAGGGCTACGTTCGTGAGTTGCGCGCGCGCATGATACTTTGCTGCCGGACGACCGGGAATGCCCGCGCGTCCGCGCTGGGTCGATTGAATTCGGAGGCTGATGCTCGACCGCTCCGCCTGCAGCCTTGAAGGGCGAGAACGTCGACCCGGCGAGCCGAGGAGACATGCACGAGGCGTTCGACCTGGGCGACGACCACTCGGCCATGTCGTCCAATCAAACTTCCGGCAACGTCTGGCCGTCCGCCGAAGACCTGCCCGAGTTCCGCCCGACGCTGCAGCGCGCCTACAGCGAGATTATGGCGCTCGGTCAGCGCCTCTTCCCGCTCTTTGCTCTCGCGCTCGACCTCCCCGAACAGTACTTCGCCGACAAGCTCAAGCACCCCGGGTCGGCGATGCGCGTCCTGCACTACCCGCCGCAGTTTGGACCGGTCGACACCAGGGAGATTGGAATCGGCGCTCACACGTGAGAGCTTTTACCTCGCTGCGCGCTTCCTCTGGCTGTGCTCGGGCTGACGAGGCTTGTCGCTCTTCTTAGTGATTACGAGTGCTTTACGCTCTTGGCCCAGTACGGCGACGTGCAGGCCTTGCAGGTTTTGAACGCTGCCGGAGAATGGATCCAAGCCTCGCCGAAGCCTGGCACCTTCGTCGTCAACATCGGAGACCAGCTGCAGCGCATCACCAGTATGTCTGCTTCTGCCTTCCATCGCCTACTGTAGAGAAGCTCGGATCTGACGTGAGTTCATCAGACGGAGTCTTCAAATCGACCGTACACCGCGCCATCAACCGCACCGGCCAGGACCGCATGTCGATGCCGTTCTTCTTTGGTCTCGACTATGACGCCATGCTCGAGACGCTCCCGTCTTGCATTACGGAGGACCGACCTGCCAAGTACGAGCCGATCACGGCGGGGGCGTACGTCGAGAAGCGGATGAAGGAGACGTATGTCCGTCCGGCCGAGGAGGTCGCAGCGACGGCGTGATTCGAAGAAGTACACGGTTGTAGAAGGGGCACCGGTTTCTGAGGTTTAATCATGGTCATCTGTTCCCTCTCGACGGTTATTCGGGCGGTTCCTACTCGAGAGCCAAGTTCGTTTGAATCGAAACACGTTGCACAGAACATGGGTAGAGTACGAGAAAAGTCGCAGGGAAAGCCAGTTTTAACCCGGTCCAACCTGTGCGAGCAATGCGGTTGATCAGTCTCTTCACGGACTGCAGTCGGGGGTTCACGCGGGAAGCGCACCTTGGGGATGTCGTAATGCTCCGACATGTTTTCCAACTTTTCGTTGAACTCGGCGACTCGCTCCTTGTGGGACTTGAGCGCCTGCTTGGCCGCCTTGTCGAGAAGCTGTGCGAGAGAGAGGTCAGTCTCTTTTGCCTGACAAAGACCGCCCCCTCATAGGGTCCTCACTCACCCGCTTGCGCTGGACTTCCTCAAATCGGCGCTCGGCTTCCGTCTTGTACGGGTTGGCGGTCGAGCCCGACGCAGAGGCGGACGACGCGACCTCGCGGTCGGAGCCTGACCCGCTCGCGGCGGCGGCGGCCGTCTCGTCCTCGCGCAGCTTCTGCGACGTGCTCGACTTGCTCTTCTTCTTCTTCTTTTTACTGCACGACGTCGGTGTGGTCAGTGTTCGGTAGAGGTGCGTCAAGGGTTGTGCGATGAGGTGGTCCGACGACTACTCACGTCTCTGCTCCACCGCCCTTGAGCTTGAGGGACCCGCCTGGTCGATGTTGGTAGTCTGAGCTTGGCATCCTTGTTTCAGGCGACGTCGCAGGCCGCGAGGCCCCCTGGTCACACCTGCTTGGAGAGAGCGACCAACAGGCGACCTCGAGGCGAGGCTGGTCGGCCGCTGAGCCCGACACCTCCGCGGAGTTACGAACGATGTACACTTTCCCGGCCGCGCTTCTCCGATGGATACTCATATAAGGCATAGCGAGTACAAAACTGACTTTGGCCGAGGCTCAAACCCAGGGTATAGCGCGGACGATCTTTGAGGTTTGAGGATTTCGGCACGCCGGCGTCCGAGTGAACCGACTGCGTGGACGCACTTCGCTTCCCTCTCCTCTCTCCTCTAAACGCTCTCCAAGCTTATCCACATTGACAGGATGCTCTCGCGAATTGCCCGCTCGACTGCCCGCCGCGCCCCGGCGTGGGCCCCTCGCGTCCAGCCGAGGTACGCTCCTGCGCGCGATCCCCCACTTGGCGCACACTTGCTCCTCGGGAAACCACGCACGAGCTCATCGCTGACACTCGCCATTCGCGCGCGCAGGGCATTCTCGTCCTATGTCGAGGGAGAGGCGCCCACCTCGCTCTACACCCTCACCGAGGAGGAGATCATGCTCAAGGACCTCGGTCAGTCTCCCGCTGCTGTCGCCGCTCCTCCGCTGCTCGAGATCGCCGATCCGTCCGCGGTATCTACAGCGTACTGACGACCTATTCCGGCGCACAGTCAAGAAGTTCTCGGACGAGGTGGTCGCTCCCAAGGTGGCCGAGATGGACGAGAACGAAAAGATGGACCCGGCCATCATCAAAGGCCTCTTTGAGCAGGGCGTGAGTCTCCCCGACGCGATCCGCAGCCTCTGCTCCATCGGAGAAAACCTCACTAATGGAGAACGTTCGGCCCGGGCTGCCTAGCTGATGGGAATCGAGACTTCGCCCGACCACGGAGGCGCCGGCGCCTCGTTCACCAGCGCGATCCTCGTCATCGAGGAGCTCGCCAAGGTTGACCCGTCCGTCAGTGTCTGCTGCGACGTCCACAACACCCTCGTCAACACCGTCTTCCGCAAGTACGCGAGCCAGCACCTCCAGGACAAGTACCTCCCGCAGCTTTCGACTGAGAAGGTGCGGCAAACACTTCCTCGCGACCGTCTGCGTTTACCGAACGTTCCAGCCTCTAACCTACGTGCACTCGCAGCTGGGATCGTTCTGCCTGTCCGAGCCGGCGTCCGGCTCGGACGCCTTTGCGCTCAAGACGACCGCCAAGAAGAGCGAGGACGGCTCGTACTACACCCTGAACGGCAGCAAGATGTGGATTACGAACTCGGCGGAAGCCGACATCTTCCTCGTACGTACACGCCTAGGCAGGTTCAGGCCCGTAGAGACGCGCGTGGGAAGCCAGTCGACTGACGGCCCAAATTATGTTGCCTCCCCCAAACCTACCATCTTCTACCCCCCGCAGGTCTTTGCGACTCTGGACCCGAGCAAGGGCTACAAGGGCATCTCGTGCTTCGTTGTCGAGAAGGAGATGGGCATCCAGATTGCCAAGAAGGAGAAGAAGGTTTGTCGCCTTGGCCTGGTCTTGCCCACTCCACTGCGGCGTGTACAGCGGCTTACCCCATGGCCATCGCTTACAGCTCGGTATCCGCGCGTCGTCGACCTGCACTCTCGCCTTTGACGATGTCAAGATCCCGGCTGAGAACCTGCTCGGCGAGGAAGGCAAGGGTTACAAGTCAGTCCAGAGTCCGCTCGCTTTCCCCCGCCTACCTACCAAACTGACACATGTACGCATTCTGCGCGCAGGTACGCGATCGAGATCCTGAACGAGGGTCGTGTCGGCATTGCCGCGCAGATGGTTGGTCTCGCGCAGGGCGCTTTCGACAAGGCGGTCCCGTACACGTTCGAGCGCAAGCAGTTCGGCCAGGCTGTCGGCCACGTGCGTGTCGCTTCCGCTCTGTTCTTTGCCGTTGTGTCGCGTAAACTGACCTCCCCTCATGTCCCAAATCGGCGGACCGCAGTTCCAGGGCATGCAGATGCAATTTGCCGACGTCGCGACCGAGATCGAGGCGGCCCGTCTCCTCACGTACAACGCCGCGCGGTTGAAGGAGCAGGGTCACGCGTTCACCAAGCAGGCCGCCATGGCCAAGTGGTACTCGTCGGTCATTGCGCAGAAGGCGTCCGGCAGCGCGATCGAGTGGGCCGGTGGAGTCGGCTACACTCGCGAGACCGGTATCGAGAAGTACTGGCGGGACTCGAAGAGTGAGTCGCACTGTTTCCGGGTCTGAGATTCGGGCGAGCGGAGAGTCTTGTTAACCGCCTTCTGACGCCTTTTACCTTCGCCGCAGTTGGCGCGCTCTACGAGGGTACCAGCAACATCCAGCAGATCACCATCGGTACCTTTTACTCTCGCGCTAATGTCTCTGGGAGCATGTCGATCGATTCAGACCATGCTGACGGCAACTCTCGCTCTTGCAGGCAAGTTCATCAGCAAGGAGTACGGCGCTTGATCGACCAAACACGACGCGCTATTCGACTTGTCCTTTCCTTTCCGCTCGCATCTATACAATCTGTGCCTACTCTGCAATACCGTCCGTTTCGTATCCCACCGTGCGTCCTCGGTGAGCCTTATCGACGTCGACAGCGAGCCTGAGCGAGATCGCTGGTATCACCGTCAACCGGAGCGCAACGTTGGAGCGCTCGGACCGAAGAAATCTTGAGGTTGGGACGCGAGAGTGCAGCTGCGCAGATTCCGGGGAAGGCAGAGCGGAAGGAAAGCACGCAATCGGAGGGTTTCGAGGGAAGCGGTCCAAGCTCCATCCTCTTTGATCTGGAGCCAAGTGGGGAGGCGATCAAGCCGGACCCCGCTTGACTCTATTCTCTTCGCATCGATTTGCTACTCGACCATGGCTCCGAGCGACAAGGACAGCATCGACACGTACGGCGACGAAGAGCAGCTTGTCAGTCTCGCGGTGCNGAGCCCCTGCGCTGCAGAGGACGACCCGCGATGAGGGAGCGCGAGTCTCGGTCTGCATCCTGAAGCCGAACTTCAACCACCGACAAACGAAATCTCATCCGAAACGTGTACGGCTTGAAACACTAGAAACCTCCCAGTCTACGGGGTTCAACATCCCCTTCACTAGGTCGCTACGGGTGCTCCCCTGCCTTCCCGCACACTTTTGGCTTTGCTCGCAACTCTCGTGTGCATTCTGGAGCCCATTGGGGTGATTCCCGTGGCTTCCTCATTGTGCACGTAAGTGTTGACGGAGTAGGCCAAAGGTCGGGAAGGGTTACGCCACTTCTCGCTGTCCCACTTTTCTCTTGCAGGGAGAAGGGGGTTTCGCGGCGAGAGTGCGCCGGGATGCTGAGATGATACCGTTTGAACTTGTTCCACCTTAATGGGTGCGAAAGGATGCGGCCAACCACTTTGCCTTCTCTTCATCCCGCCGTCTCTGGGCGAGGATAGGCTTAGAAACCCCTCTTTCTCTCTCTTTTTCCCGCGAGACGAAAACTAACCTTGTCGAGTTGTACTTGAAGGCGTCCTTCGGGTACAAGCAGGTGGGAGACAGACGCGATCTCTTCTATTTCTTTGTGCGAGAGTCCCCCATTGACCCCTTGTCGCTCTCCAGGTACTCCATCGCACATGGGCCCAATTCGAAGCCTTCATGGCCGGGTTCGGTTCGCTCTACGTCGTCGGAGGCGCCCGCTTGCTCTACTCTTACGGTCTCTACAACGGCGGACCGGTTGCGCTATGGACTAGCATGCTCGTCACCTGCGTCTTTATGTGCATCACCGGTCAGTCAACTTGTCTCGCCTCCTCCGTTCTGCCCAAGACTGACTTTCCCCCGCCCTTCAGCCGCTTGCCTCGCCGAAATCTGCTCGTCCATTCCCTTGAGTGGCTCCATCTACGTCTGGGCTGCCGAAGCCGGCGGGAAGAGATATGGTCGCTTCTTCGGTTTCGTCGTGTGAGTTCGCTGTCCCCGAGGAAAAGTGGCGAGGAAACTGATCCGTTTCTGGCCCTTGCAGCGCCTACTGGTCCTCGACGGCGTGGACTTCGTTCGTCGCGTCCAACACGCAGGGCACGACCAACTATATCCTGTCCGAATTGACCGTCTTCAACAAGGCGTTCCCGGGAGGACTCGACCCGTCCAACATCAAGTTCCGCGCCGTGCAGTGGGCCGTCTCGGAGGTCTTCCTGATCATCGCGATCGCGTCCAACCTGATCTCGCCGCGCAAGTTTGCCTGGATCTTCAAGGCGTCGGCGATCATCATCGCACTCGACCTCCTCTTGACCGTCGTCTGGCTCCCGATCGGCGTCTCCAAGACGTACGGGTTCCAGAGCGCCAAGTGGGTCTTTACGCAGTACGAGAACGGGACCGGCTCGAGCTCGAACGTCTGGGCTTTCATGCTCGCGTTCCTCTCGACTTCGGGCGTCCTGACCGGATGGGATGCGTCGGGCCACATCGCCGAGGAGACCAAGAACGCCTCGGTGGCGTCGGCGCGCGGCATGTTCTGGTCGTGCGTCGCCTCGGCCGTGTTGGCGTTCCCGCTCTTGCTCCTGTTCGAGTTCTGCTCGCCCGACATCGACACGCTGTTCTCGATCACGACGCCGCAGCCGTTCGTCATCATCTACCAACTCGCACTCGGCAAAGGAGGTCAACTCGTCATGACCATCGTCGCGACGGTGGGCCTCTTGATCAACACGTCTCTCGCCGTCACGGCGGCGTCGCGACTCATCTTTGCGATCGCCCGCGACGGCATCCTCCCCGGCTCGAAATGGATCGGCAAGGTCGACCAGAACGGCCAGCCCCGGAACGCGATCCTGTTCATCGGGTTCATTGCGGGGATCCTCCTCTGCACCATCTTGCCCTCTGCGGTCGCCTTCACGTCGCTGATCTCGTGCGGCGGAGTCCCGACGATCGCGGCGTACGCCCTCATCCCGGTCTTGCGCCTCCTCTTCACTCGCGGAGAATTCGCCAACGCTAAGTGGTCGAACGGGCGCCTTTCAGTGCCGTTCTGCTTCATCGCAGCCACTTTCAACCGTGAGTCCCTTTCCTGTCTTGCGTGGACAGGGAGCACGAAAACTCACCTGCCGAGTTTCCACAGTCTACCTTCTCGGACCCCTCTTCTCGCCCCTCGAGTTCCCGGTCACTGCCGAGAACTTCAACTTTTCGTCGGTCATCTTTGTCTTTGTCACCCTGTGCGGCGCCGTGTCGTGGTGGGTCGTCCCGGAGGACATGTGGCTGTCCCGTCGTGCGCTCAAGCGCATCGAGGACTCGACCGCCGGACACGGCAGCACCGACGAGGAAACCCGCAAGATCTGAGGCCTAGGCGAGCGACACTCTACCCTTCCCCATTTTCAGGAGCACGTAGCGATTGGTGGGAACGTGCGGGAGAAGAGTTGCCTTGGTCGAGGGTTTTGGAAAAAAGAAAGAAAAATGATTTTACCTCAGAGAGGAAAAGGCCGGTCATGAATCGCCAGGATATGTAGAGTGCATAGTGAAAGGTCATCCCTGACTACAGTATGGGACAGACTTGATTAAGTGCCTTTTTGATTTGCGAAAACATCTGGGGAACTCGATTTAGCGTGAGAGCCGAAGACTCGCCTCCTGCTCTACACACCGCCCGGCGGGCCTTTTCTCTTGCATTGAGCGAGCAGCGCAAACGAGTCGCTCTACTCTTACCGGCGCCGAGCTCGTCCACCCGTACGCCTCTGCGTCCCTTTGCGGCCCCCACCGCCTCGCGACGACGTCGACGTCGGTGCCCCGCTAGGCGGTCGCCCAGCACAAACGTGGAGGAACCTCGACCGCGGACCGCATACGTACGGCAGCGCACCTGCGACTGCTGCGCGTGGGCTCTCACCGACGCTGTTTCGTTCCGCCCGGGAGAGAGAGGAACGAGCGACGACGACTCATCGGTTCGCTTGCTGGCTCTGACCTCGACGGTACACACGGCGACGAGAGGCTCGCCGATCCGACATGTCGCTCCCGCACGAGCAGGATCCGCACGCGGGTACACACGTCGCGCACCAACTGGCCGCCTCCTCTTCCTCGTCGTCGGCCCCGCCACCCACCGCTTCGACCTCGTCTCATACCGTGGCGCCCAACCTAGCCGCCGCCGCCGTGCGACTGCCTTCCGTATCGCTTCCGTCGGCAGACCTCTTTGCTAACTCGGTGAGTCGGCGGGCAAAGATCCTGGCAATTGTTTCCGAACGTCCGCTGAACCGTTCGCTAAACCTTGCGGAAATAAATTCACTCAGGCTTTCGCTGGCGGTCGCCGCCAATCGATCAACTCGGACCCGTTCTTGCACGCCTTTTCGGCTGCGCATGATGTCGGCATCGGACACCCCCGTCCTGGCGACCCGTATCGCCTTACGCCGGCGGCAGGCTCCAGTCACGCGCACGACGGCCTCTCGCTTCCGAACGTGCACCCGCAACCGGGCCCGAGTGCTCCGGTTCCTAACGGCGTGGACGGCAACGCGAATGGCCTGAACGAGCGATGGCACCCGGGTCTCGAGTCGGGCTTTCCTGGGTACCCTTCGACGAGTGGGACGACGCAGCACAACGGTCTCTACGCCTCGCCCGGCGAGCACCCCTTCGCACCGTCGTCCTCGGCCGGTCCGCTGTCATCTTATCGGTTTGGCGGGCCTTCACAGGCGTCGCTGGGATCGAGCGCACCTGCCGGCGCCGCTCCGATGGATGCGCCTTCGTTCGTCGACTATTCGATGCGGAGAGCTTCGCTGTCGCGCTCCGCGAACGAGCCAGTCTCCCCGCGCAGGACGCCGTCAGGTCGAGCGAGTCCTACGTCTGGCGTGAAGCGGAAGGCTCTGGACGAGGGAGATGCGGGTCGCGGTCAGTCGCCGTACCTGGGCGGACCAGGACAACACGCTGGTGGACTGCCCGACTCGAAGCGTCAGACGTCTGCGCTCGGCGGTTCCGACAAACTCGGCCAGTCTGCTCCACTGAACGGTCAGCAGGATATGGGCTTGCCCGCTCCTCATGTCGCGCCGTGGGAGGAGCAGCGTCGCGATAGCGGCGGAAGTTACGGGAGTTCGGGCGGTCACTCATACTCGATGACGTCCTATGCACCTCCTCACTCGATGCCTTCGAGTTCCTCGACGACGTACGGCTCTCGACCGCCGTCAGCGCCGGCTCCGAATCAACCCGTGCCCGCCGGTTCGCCTTGGGAGGCTCGCCCGCAGCAAACACACTACAATCCGCTCGAACAAACGGCCGGCGCCGCCATGTTTCCTCGCCGGCCCAGTATACCTAGCGTCAGTCAGATGATGCAAGGCCTCCCGTCAGGCTTCGTCGGAGGCTCGAACGCCCAGCCCGCAGGACCTCCAGGATCTGTGCCCCCCTTCGCCGCCGGAGCAGCTCGACCCGGCCAACCGTCACTGACGGTCTCGTCCGTCCCTGCGACCCCGAGCGAGCGGGAGCAATTACGACAGTCTCGTTCGGCGAGTAATCCGGCGTTCCAGTCCGCCGAAACGGCGCCTCCGCCTTCTCACGCCAAATCTCGCCCGGACTGGCAGACTCACTCTCAACCTTCGACTCGACAAAATTCGAGCGGCTCGATCCACCTCGACCCGCTCTCGCTTCCCGGAGGCCTGATGAACAAGGACTCGCCGTACTCGCGGAGTCCCGAGCTGCGTGTCAGCCACAAACTCGCAGAGCGCAAGCGACGGAAAGAGATGACGCAACTCTTCGAAGACCTTAGAGATTCTCTGCCTTTCGACCGCGGGCTCAAAGCGAGCAAATGGGAAATCCTGAGCAAAGGCAAGTCGAGTCTCCCGGCTTCGAGGTCGCGAGGTCTGTTTCGAAGCACTGACGCTGGTTCGTCCTCAGCCATCGAGTATGTGGCTCAACTCAAGTCGTACACCGCCGAGCTGGCCGAAGACAACCGGAATCTGCGGCAGCACTACGGCTTGCCTCCCGGTCCGGCCATGGCGGTGCATGACGGCCCGATAGACGGCGGCAGCGGCGGTGTCGCGGGCAGTTCGCATCAATACGACGATCGTCCGCTACAGCAGTCTCGAGGCGCATCGCCGCACGTCGGGCTGCCGATGGGTGTCGCGAACGCCGCTCCAACCGCGCCCAGTCAGCAGCTACAATGGCACGAGCAAAACCTCCTCGATCCCGACGCGATGCAGGATCGGAAACCCAACCCTGCTCACTTTGCCAAGCAGACCGGGCACAGTCCCGTCATCCCCTCGCGCTTGCATTCGCAGTTCGGGACGTCCAGCCAGCACAGCACGCCGCAGCCGAGTCCGACGTTGCCACCCTCGTCGACGACGGGGTCGGGGCGCAACACGCCAGCTGCAGTCGGGACAGGTTCGCCGCATCCGCTCGAACGTTCGATGACGGGTCCTCCGGTCTCTGCAGCGTAGCCGATCTTTACCTTTTGACATGCATGCGAGTCAAAGATCTTTCGTGGCACGCCTCGAGGACAATTTGCACAGGGATGGCGCGCGAGACTGGGGAGGAGAAGATTGCAGTCCCCTTTGACCGCTTCTACGCCTCTACCATATTTCGGCTTGAACCAAAACTGGAGAAGCTATGTATGGGTCGGACAGGAGCTCGAGTTCGTCGCGTGCTCGCGTGGTACGTGAGCTGCGACCGCGTGGCAATTTGAAACGCGTGCGCGACGCGTCCTTCTGCGTCTTTTTCCTTTCTCCTTTCTCGTCTCTTAGTCTCCAGTCTCTCGCTCCTAGTTCCGTTCCCACCCCTGTACCGCGAATACTCGCACCCACACTCCCTTTCCGAGCCTCCTCCCGCGAAGCTGGTCCTTCGCCGTTCTTTCCCACCCTTCTCCCCTTGTCTTCCGAACGCGTCCCCAAACATGGCCCGCTTGACGTTCCTCCTCGTTTCCGTGCTCGCGTTGGTTCCGAGCTTGTCTGTCGCGACCGTCGCAGTCGACCCGGCGACTACCGTGGCCGCGCCTCACTCGAGACTCGGTCGCAAAGCCAAGGTACGCCGTCATGATCGCCCAACGTAAACACGCGTCGCTCACGTCCTTCACCCCTCGCACAGCACTTTGGTACCGCTACCAGCAATGGCCTGAACTACCACTACTCGCACCCGAAGGCGACCGGTTCGCCCGATGCGCCCATCAAGGTCGGTTACCAGTACAGTGCGCCGCCGGCCGATTATCAGGGCAGTCGCAGGCCTCATCACCGTCCCCACCACGAAACCTCGTGTGTGAAGAGTAGCCAGACGACCTCGACTACCGCCTCGATGTCTCCGGCCCCTTCGACCACTTCCGAGCCACTCCGCACGACCGAGACTCCGACGACTTCCACGACGACCCTTTCAACCACATCCTCGGACGCTTATCCTACGCCACCGGTCGCCACGACCACCACGACCACGACCACTACTACTTTGAGCGAAGCGCCTTCTTCTAGCTCGACTACGGACTCCACCGAGAGCACGACTTCCTCGACCTCTTCGTCCACTGCCCAGACGTCAACGACGACCACTCACGCACCGACTACAACTCAGGCCCCTACTACTACCACCACTACGCAAGCTGAGACGACGACCACCACGACGACGACCACGACGACGAGTGCCGCTGCACCCACCCCTACGTCGAGCGATCTCGAAGCGATCTCTCTCGCTGCCCACAATGAGCTCCGAGCTGCCCACAAAGCCGCGCCTTTGACTTGGTGAGTATTCCGGAGGCATCATGACTTCCACTTTCGCCTACTGACGCGCCCGCCCGAACAGGAACACGGATCTCGCCGCCGCTGCTCAGAAGTGGGCGGACACTTGTGAGGACTTTTTTTTCGCACGTGCAACTGCGCGCCCCGTTGAACCGTTCTTTATTCACCTGCAGGCGTATTCCAACACGGTGGCGGAGCGGCCCTTGGTGCCGGAGAGAACATTGCCGCCTACTCGGGCGCCGAATCGAACGTAGCCTACGCGATTTCCATGTGGTCCTGTACGTTGTCAAGTCCCATCGCACCGTCCCAAGCACCGACGACTGACTGAGGGCGAGTCTGTCCATAATCCGCAGCCGAGGCCTCGCTCTACGACTACTCGAAGCCGGGTTACAACGACACGACTGGACACTTCACCCAAATGGTGAGAAGGCCGCGTCTTTCTCTTCTTCCTCTGGAGACGTCGATTCCTGACTTCGTCGCGCTGCAGGTTTGGAAGGGCACTACCCAGATCGGCTGCGCCGAGAAGTACTGCACGCCGGTCCGCGACCCGAAGGGAGAGTGGGCATGGGTTAGTTTCTCCCTTCTCGCTGATCGGCCTGCACGGGCTTTGCTCACAGCTTCCCCTCCAACAGGACGGCTTCTACTACGTCTGCGAGTACCTCGCGGCTGGTGAGTATGCCATTACGCTTCACCGCGATTGAGCAATGTCTGAACCTTAGCTTTCTTGTTCGCAGGCAACATTGTCGGAATGAGCGCCAATGAGACCGCGCAGTACTTCCGGGACAACGTCGAAGCATAAAGGATCGGAAAATTTCAAGATACAAGACACAAGACGCTCTCTTTCGCCCTTCTTGCACCAGCTGGCCTGGCGCCGGTCTATTTTCTTTCCTCTCCCGTTTTTTTGGCACTCCGCCACCGAACGCTTGCCGTTTGTTGGTGCGCTGCTGCAAGCTAAAGTTCGCTTGTTGATATTATATACTCTCGTCTCCTTCTTTGTTTCTGCACGAATGGTTGTAGCGAGTTCGTTTGGTCATATCATCGCGAAAAGTGCTCCACGCTTGTGCTCCAGAAGCTTCATCATCCTTTCACTGAGACGAGCAGCATGGAAGACGATTCTCCCTGGCACGACGACGAGGTCTATACGGCGGATGGAGCAGGCAATGCAGCGGCTCCTGGCGCACCGACTCGGATCGCTGAGCAGGAATGGAACAACCTCGAGCAACGCTACGCAGACGTGAGTCCATGCTGATCGAGGCTGTCTCCCTGACGCGTAGTCTCACCCTTCTGTTGTACAGGCTGGCTACCGCGACGGAATCACGGCAGGCAAGAATGCTCGGTTGCAAGCCGGCTTCGACCAAGGCTTCGAGCTCGCAGCGCCGTACGCTCGACAAGTCGGCGCTTTACGGGGCATAGCAGCTTCCTTGCTCTCCCTCTTGACCGTCCCCACCGCCAACGCGACCAAGAACGCCGGCCACGTCCTGCAGGCTACCTTTCCCCCCTCGGACGAGTCGTCAGCTTCCAAACGGGACGCCGTCGTCGCAGAGCTCCGCGAACTCGTCACCGCTCTCGGACGACTCGACGCGAACAAGGTCCTGCCGCCGGACGAGGAGGCCGAGGCCCACGCGCGCGAACACGAAGACGAGGGCATCTCGGAAGTGTTGAGGGAACGGCGCGAGATGCGCGAGATGGAGACGCTCATGAGCGGCCTCGGCGGTGACGTTGACGGAGCTGGCGCCAAGAAGGAACTCTCGGGTGCCGAAGCGGTCGCAGAGTGCCAGCGGCGACTGGCCCAAGTCCTCGCCGTGTTTGGACTCGAATCTGTCCTCTCGCCGGACCGGTCCTGAAGTCGTCTTGGACTCTGCATCCGCGCAAAGCCCTCAGTGCGCCGGTTCCGACGACCCTCGAGACAAGCGACTGTCCTCATTCGTGCCGCCGAGACGGGCATCGCGACGTTACCCGCCGATCGGGCGAACAATCCCACCACGGCGCAGGTCACCCATGGAGCGCAAGGTCGGCAGGCCCCCTGCCGGTCGCGATGGACGTGTACACAGAAGGAGTGACCGTCGCACAGCGGTCGGCTGAACCGGTCCAGAACCACCATCTACGCACGCTCTCGACAAGTCTGAATGGTCGGAGACGTAGACGAAGTGATGATTACAAGACATACTGAGCCTCGAGCGTAAACCGATACGCGCCCAAACACGAAAGACATAGGACAAGGAGCGAAGATACTGAATAGAAACGAGCGAGGAGGGAACAACTGAACTCGGACGATAAAGATGTTGGCAAAAAGGGAGGGTCTTCATGACGCAAGGATTTCGACGAGACGCGGCTGGTCCATTTCAGAGACCAGCGCATCAATAGCCGCGTCGACCTGATCCAACGGCACGCCGCACCCGAGCGCGACGAGCTGGCGATACTGCGAGAGCTTCTTGCCGGTGCCGGCCGCGGCCTGTTGCTCGACCAGGCGCGCAAACAACCGTTTGCGCTCGGTCTGCGATTCGGCGATCCGCGCGCGGAGGGCGTCGGCGCGGTCGCTCGCGTCCGCGGGCGGGTTCGAGATCAGGTCGCGGTACGCGTCGAGGTCGGGTTGCGGCCCTTCGGCGGAGGAGCCGCTCGGCCCGCCTTCCTGCTCGTACTGCTGCTCGCGCTGGTCCTCGTCGCGGACCCATTTCTCCCACCCGAGGCGGAACCGCTTGCCCATCTTGGCTTCGAGGTCCTTTTCTCGCTCCTTCTCCTCGACCGCGAGCGCGTCGACCTGCTTCGCTCGCTGCTCGAGCTGCTGCGCGGCCCGCTCCGCTTCGGCAATCTCGCTCTGGAGCGCAGCAATGGTCGCGTCGGCCTGGACGAGCTCGCGGTCCTTGTCGGCCAACTCGGCATCGAACGAGGTCGCGAGCGTCTCGAGGAGCGACGCGACTTCGGGAATCACCTTGGACGCGACTTTTTGGCCCGTCTCGGAGGTGTGTAACCGCGCGGGAGCCGCACCGACGTACGCGCTCGAGGAAGGACCGGCTCCGTTCGCGCCGGCGGAACCAGCGGGGCCGAGACCCCCCGCAGGCATGGTACCGGTGACGGGGACGGCGTTGATGTCCTGCTCGCGGAAACGCTCATCTTCGAGGATGTAGTCCTCGGCCGACTTGCCGTCGCGGTTCGCAATCTTGGGATCTGCGCCGTTGTCGAGCAAGAGCTTGACGAGGCGTTTTGACCGGGCGCGAGCCGCGAGGGTCAGCGCCGTCTCGCCTTCCTCGTCTTGAAAGTTGAGGATGTCGGCGACTTCTTCCGGGTAGTCGGCGAGGCGCTGCAGGACCGTCTCCATGTAGTACCGTGCCGCCTGGGTCTTGTTCTTCTGGAGCGCAATGTCGACAATGTAGTGAAACACGGTGCGGTCGTTCCGGTCAATGTTGATGGTCGAGCGGTGCAACAGCTCGAACAGTTCGGGGAACTTGCGAAGGTCGTAGTTGTTGGTGAACATGACACTGCGCATGAGGGCCGTCTGGCCCATCGAGTTGGCGCGGAAGATGTCGGCGCCGGCCGAGAGCAGCAGCTTGACGATGCGGATGCGGCCCATCGCGCACGCCCAGTGCAGCGCCGTGTGACCGTCGTCGTCGATGACGACGTTCGGGTCAAAGTCGGCGGGAGGTTGCAGGAGAAAGGGGGGCACTTGCGTCGACTCGGACACAAAGTAGTCGAGGATCATGCGCGCGTAGCGGAGGGGGCCGAGACCTTGCATCTGCTGGTGCGCCGTCAGTGGCGCGTGGTCCTGCTGCGAGGCCATCTTGCGACGTTTGGCGGAAGAAGGCCCGACGCTACTCCGGCCGTCGATGTAGTCGCCATCGTCGTCGTCTCCGTTGTGAACGAGCGGACTCGGAGTCTGACTCGCGTCGCTCGGGTCGCCGCTGCCACCACCACCGACGCCGCCGTTGACTGGTGTCCGCAGCCGGCTCCCACTGCCGCTGCCATTCCCGTCGAGCATAAAGTCGTCGTCGAGGTCCTCAAAGGTTGCCGCAGAGGCGGCAGATCTCCGGCCGCCTTTGCCCATCGGCGGCGGAGTCGGGATCCCTTCGAGGTCGAGTGCGACGTCGTGTTTGCGCCGAGGGCGGGACGGCGCTGCGGTGATGTGTTTCGGGGCGAGCGGGGGCGAGTCGGCGGTCGGGACAAAGTCAAAGATGGGTTGCAGGAGCCGGTCGACGCCGTACTGCCTCGAGAGGGCGATACCGCGCTCCATCGGGACCCAGGTACCTGCATTACGACAGCGACAATCAGCCACCGCCGGTTATGACGAAAAAGGGAGGGGGGGAGCGGCGGCTGGTGAGGGCGCGAGAACTGGCGCGACTGACCCTGGTACTTTCCGTATCCGCCCTGAACTTTTTCGTGCGTGTTCTTCTGTACTTCACGTTCGAGGACGCGAGTGCGCTGAGGCTTGTCAAAGCCTGCGACCTTGAGGATTTGGGTCGCGTTGAGCCAGGCGTCTGCTTTGCGGCGCATGACTGCGACGCCGTGGCAGGGCATCTCGTAGACGGGCACGCCCGAGTAGCACGCCTTGTAGATGGCAGGGGCGGGTGCCGACATGGCGAGAGGGACTGCTGGAGAGGAGGCGGGGCGAGGTTCCCGAGCAGCGGGTCGGGCACTGGTTGGGGATGCGCGTCGAGGGGTCACAGCGTATGGCCTGGCTTGTGCGTGTCTCGGTTCAGCCCTGGCAGCAGCGACTGTATGCGTGTCGGCGAGTCGCGGATCCGGAGATGAAAGAAGCGCGACGCGACGAGCGGCAAAGCTGGCCCAATTCCCGCGGTCGTCTCCTAGCGTGCGTGGGTGTGCTGTGAGCCTATATAGCACTTTCCAACAGTGTAAGATGGGCCTTGAATGAGCCAGAGTCGGACAAATGTCTTGTCTATAGGAATTGAGTGGTTTGTAATGATGGAATACAGAGTCAGGATTACAACTGGCAATGAATTCCAGCGGCCACCGTCCAGCCGACTCGCTCTCGCCATCCCTGGACTCTAGAGAGCATCCTGCGAACCCGCCATGTCGCCGTCAAACGAACCGTTCACGCCTCAACCAGCAGACCAGGCCGGCGCCAAGGAGGCTCGTCTGCCTCTCGGGTGCGTCCCTTGGTCTCGTCTCGCTGCCGAGTGTCGCACCGACTGACCCCCTGCCCTGCACTGCTTCAGATGGCGAGATGCTTGCGGAAAGTGAGCACACGACCGACTCGCTCGCAGCGACCGAGACGTCCCTGGAGCAGGCGGTGATTGACCCTCTCCGGCCCCCTCAGGCTCCTCATTCCCCTCAACGTCTGCCGGCACGAGAACCTCTATGCGACATGGAGTACGTCTTCTTTCCTACCCTTGTGCTCTCGATCTCAACATTGCGCGGCGGCTCGTGGCTGACCTCGCTCCGAAAAACAGAGTGCGACGACGAGCGGTGAGTGCAGCGGCAGTCGGCCGACGGGCCATCGTCAAAAAAGGAGTGCCCGACATCCACAGAAGACGGCTTGAGCTGACTGCTGTGTGATTTCGGAAAACGCCGATAGACACGTCTACGAAAAGTGAGTAGTCTCGTACAAGGCGGGCCGGGACGCAAGAAAGAGGGCTGACATTCTCCTTCTGCAACAGGTGCCAATATGATGAGTGCGCCGACCGATCCCTGCCGATACGCACTACCAAGTCCGAAACACTGACCCTTTACGCCCCCGTCACTTGCAGCTACATCTCGCGGATGAAGGGCCTGGCAAAGAAGCAGCGCGCCGAAGCCTCGGCATGAGTGCAGCCGCATCGACCAACCCACTCGATCTATCCGTCTCGCGGCCGGTAGCAGTACTAGATCCGTCGTCGGGTGGCGGACGAAAGGACGAGGTCAGGCGTCGGGCAAACCGGCGTCCTCCGTGTAAGATTTCCTGTTTCTCGAGCGCTCGAGGTTCCGTGAGGCAGAGAAAGGAAGAAGCTGCGAACGGCCGCACACGACTGCCTTGCACCAACATGGTCGGAAAATCCACATACACAGTCGGGTCAAACGTGAGGAATCTGCAACGCTACCCTGACCGTCGCAAGAAGAAGAAGAAGAAGAAAAAAAAGGAGCCCAGCCGCCGCCGCGCGCCCTCATGCCTCATGCCTATGCCTTGACCGATGACGACGACGGCGGAGGCCCGGCGACGGTCGGCGGTAAAACGGGCGGCTCGTCCTGCAGCAACGAGATGGTATCGCTGCACGCGATCTCGACCACCTCCTTCCAAAACCGAGCGTCGTGCTCGAGGTCCCCCGACCTCTCGTTCGCGTACCGTGGCAAGTCGCCCATCGCGGCGCTCTCGATCAGTTCGATCGAACCGAGGTTGGCTTGCACGACAGAGAGAATCTCGTCCGGCTCGAGGTGGTCTTCCGCTTCGCTCGCCACCGCCGCCGCCGCCGCCGCCGGGCTTGGCTCAGCAACCCCTCCTCCTGGAGAAGCAGAGGAGGAGGACCGGTACCGCCGCGGCGGCCACCACGAGTTGGCCTCCTTGAGGCGTTTCGCTTCCCGAAACGCGGAAATGTGTCCCGAGAAGAAGGTGATGGTCGACCGGAGGTTGGCGATACATTCCGTCGCGACGAACCGCGCATTCTCCTTGCCCTTTGCGGTCGCGGTCGCGGTCGCCGTCGAGTACCCGCCTCCCTGGTGTAGTCCCGAGGGCGAACTCAACGATAGAGTCGAATGCAGCGAGAGGAAGCCGGATTGGTTGCCGGTTTCGCGGCGGGACAAGTACGGATAGGTCGAACTCGATCCGGGACTTTTGGTGGTGGTCGGACTCGCCGCTCCCGAGTTTGAGTTGGGGGCAGACGCGGAGCTCAACGGAGGAGAGACGGACGAGATCCCGAGCAAGTCGGACAGGGCGCTGAGCGACTCGTCGGCGTGCAACAGCTCATAGTACAGTCGGGCCTGCGTCGCCGGATCCGGGAGCAACTGCTCGGACCAGTATGCCGCGTACGCGAGCGTCACAAACAGTTGCGAGATGAGGGCATCGAGGGGCGAAGATTCGAGCTGCTCGCGGAGTTCGGCCCGGTGGGTGACGATGAAACTCGCGAGCGAGAGCAGCGTGCGCCAAACAACGACCCAGTCGCGGTCTGTCGGTCACAGTCGAGGACCATTTTCGTCAGTCGAAAGTAATCAACCCCGGATCGAAGCAAGACTCACTGAGCTTGCAGCCTTCGTTCTTGAGCTGCTGGAAAACGCGCTGAAGCAGGCGGAGTGCGATTCTGAACCAAAGGGCCAAATCAGGCTTGGTCAATCACCGGTCACTTTGTATCAGGGGGTAGTGCGACTCACGTATATGTCTCAACGTCGAGGCGTTTGCGCAGGTTATGTCTCAAGAAAAGGACGAGGGTATCGATCAGGGCGGACAAAGGAATCGACCGCGAGGGGTCCTTCTGCGGGAGTTGGGGTTGACGCTGCCAGCGACGACCAAAACAGCATCAGTTCTGTTCCATGCCGTCGTCGAGCGGAATCGGATCCCTCTCTCACTCACTTGGCGGGAGATCCGGATCTCGTGAGGATGATCGCCCCCACTCGCGCACCACGGCTGGGTCAACTTCCCTTCGCCCTCCTCGACGAGGATCATCAAGATGACGAACGCGAGGCGGCTGTACACCCTCGCGCGGTGAGAGAGCGCCGCGTGGCACACCATGTACGAGACGAGCGAGATCAACTCGACCGGCAAGGGTGGGTGACCTTTATTGTTGAAGGCACGTGCAAGATGGGGGAAAGTTCGAAAACGTCAGTTCTGCGGCGCCGAAAGAGAGCTCGAGCAGGCCAAATCTACGAGCAAGACGACACGCACCTCCTTTTTCGGACCGGTCGTTGTACACTAGAGAACAAAACGTCTTGTTCGAATCGAGCAGTTCGTGGAAAGGCAGCAACAGGACCGTCATCGCGGGTGGGAGATCGACGAACGGGGCATCCTCCGGTCGCACACTGACGGGCCGCGTAGAATTCGTTCGAGATAGGGCTGAGGCGGGTCTCGGGGAAGTGGACGAGGCGGCAGTGGTGGTGGCGGGGGCTGTTGCTGCTGCTGTCGTCGGCGCCGGTGTAGATGGTTCGCTTGACTTTGACTGTTCGGCAACAACGGGCGACGATGGCGACGAGATCGGATCCAACTCGGCTGTGGGAGTGGGAGAGGCATCCACTTGCTTCTGCGCCGTACTCGAAGAAGAAGAAGAAGGAGGAGAGGCGGGAGAGGAGGAAGAGGCGCCTCCCGCAATAGTCGGAGGAAGCTCGGAAGAGGAGCTCGTCTCGGTGAGGGGTGCCGCTGGAGGGGACGACTCGTCGTCCAGCGGGACGACCACGTCCTTCTCTTTTCCTTTGCCCTTCTCCGCGGCCGTCGGCCCAGACTTTTCTTCCCCACCAACGGCGGTGGCGGCGACTCCCGAATGTCCGTCACTACTACCACCGGCGGCTTCCTCTTCCACACCCGCAGTTGTGGCAGCAACTGCACTTTCAACAGTTGGCGGAGGAGGCGGAGGCGGCGGGAGATAGAACCCTCCACTGAAGAGGTCGGCGAGTCGGAGCGACCAGACGAACGAAGTGAGCGAGGCGACGAGGGTCGG